>JAHWFP010161281.1:0-55026 GCA_023313725.1 Lithobius niger | reverse complement strand
TCCAGGTCTAAAAAGATCTGTATAGCATTTTTTTAGACCAATTTCATGCTCCATCGGATCGATTATGTCATCTACAAAATCAGGCGGTATGCCGGTTCTGTAGTGACTATGTGCTAACGTATGTATTCCATCATTCAACACGAATCTCTTATCGTCGTAGGGAGAAACTTTTAATATAATATAATAAGTAATTTGTTGCTGGAGCAACAGGACTAGCAAGGAGGTCGCTGATTGCCAGCCTAAAAGGTAAGAGCATTGACTATGTGCTGGTAAAAGGTAGGAGGATTTTTCAAAAGCAGAAATTAAAAGCAAATGAATGAGATAAAAATAAAACAAGTTTAAAAAATAGTTTTAAAAATAGCATGGCCAAAAGGGTGAAAAAGTGGAAGCTAGGGCAGGGTAGGGTAGGGTCACAACTGCCTTGCCACCAAGGTTAGACCTGCCAGGGACTCAAAGGTCCCCGATGACATCGCCAGAAGTGTAGGAAAGGTACGGGAGGGGAGATGGCCAGTTGTCAAACATAATGAATAAAAGATTAAAAAATATATATGTAAATTAAAAAAAATCATCCAATATAAGCTAAAAATACAAAAGAAATAAAAAACATAGTAAGTTGCAGGTACTGAACGGGTTGTGAGCGCTAATACTGACCGTTTTTTCGTGGTGGGGAAACTAACAAGCTCTCTTGATAAAAGGGTTTAGGTTTTCAGTAAGTAGCTCCCTGCGGAAGCCTCCCTCCGAGTTCATGCATACTGTCCTTGAACGCAGGGCATTCCAAACCGGGACAACCCGGACTGCAAAGATATTTTTTCTGCAGTCAAGCCGAGACCCCTGGACCGCAAGCTTCCTAGGATGACCCCGGGTATTATGAAAACAAGGGGCAAGGTCAAAGAGGGGTAAAGGGGGGTTTTCCGGTGCTAAAGGATCGTTGTGATCCTTGTGTAGCTCGGGTGGATAGTCCAAGTCCTCTTCCAATATATAACCGTATTCCGAATCTTTTTCGATCGACACCAAGCGAAATTCGAGAAATTCGAAATTCCTCGTCAGCCGGCTAAATCGATTGTAGGGAAGGAATTCCGTCATGGCTAGCCCGTAAAAGTTGTTGACATCCAAAACTACTAGATACAGACTAGGTAAAGTGTCGTCATAAGTATCTGGTAGATATTTGTTATTGGCGATCGAGTGCCTTTTCGATACAAAAGTTGTTCCACCTCTAGTACCGGAAGTTATAAAGTTATGCTTTCTTCCGTGCGTAAACAGTTCTAGTTCGGCTTTGGTTTCTTTCAACGCGGCTGCCGAACTAAACCTTGGTGTGGATACGTAGTAGCAAGGATCTATGCCGTCATTGACCTAGCAAGTTTCCCTGAAAGTCTGAAGTATGTCGGCTAGAAGATACACGTCGATCATCTGATATACGAGATGGTAATTTTTAAAAACCTTCTCCTTCAGCAACTTCCAAACTGACGTTGTGTGATCGTACTCCGTGTCGGTGATGCCTTCGCCTCGTAAAGAGGAAAAGAATGCCGCTTTAGGAGGTAATTTCTGGTCTTCAAATACATCCATACACTGCACGTACTCGTACGGGTAGTGACCTTTTGTGTCAATAAATCCAAGATTTCTTCCTTTTTCGCTCCTGGCGCGAACTAGTCTACCGAATTGAGAGCAGTTTTTAAGATGGGGAAGGGTCGATCTTTCTTGCGGTTTTTAGACAAAGTTTCGAGCGAGGAAGATAGGAAACTATAACTGTCTAAAAATCGCAACCTTACCAAAAGGTCCTTTCCAGCGAAGGAAAAGTACCTCGTAATGGTCATACTCATGAAACGCTCGGTGTTTCTAGCAAGAACGTCTTCTCCCGAAGAGAAGTTTTCTGTCGCAGAAATCAGAAGATGCATATCGTAGCCTTCCAAGTTATGGAAGACGACCGGGATAATATTTATTGTCCTAGCTTCCAGATTGCATTTTACGTGAGAAGCACCTCTGAACTTTCCCGTGAAGTGGCATTGATCTCTCACTTTATAGGAGAAAATGACTTTGTTGCAGTAGTAACAAGTATCGGTTTTCAAGAACCGAATTTCATCGTCGGCAGTCATCATTAGATGTTTCAGTCGTGAGATAATCGTGGCAAACTTTTGAATTTCGCTATTCAAACATTCGTTAAACTTATCCACCGCGTCCTCTCCGAGGTAGAATTTTTGACTCGTGATTTCATTTTCTGGACCAACAACGATGTGGCCAAAACTAGTAGGTGAATGCAAACTGACTTTAGTACTCGAGGATGGATCGGTGCTACTAGTTTGCACGGGTCTGAGCATACATTCGAAATCTGCATAAATTACCCAAGGATGAGGTTGCATCTATCGTAGTGTAGGAATTTTAACTTGTTGGCAACGGGTGGTAAGAAAGTGAGTACTTGTGCCCTATTCAATCTCGAACATTTACTGGTGTGCTTCATCATGAATTGTTCTTTACCAAAGGCCGTGAAGCAGTTACGGTAGTAAAATTTCCTGTTACTACCAACACCTCGAAATCGGAGTACCCTATCAATATTGAGGATGGCGCAGAAATGAGTAGTTCATTTTTTGTCGGCTATTAGTAACAGGTCAATTACTTCTCCTTCCATATTTTTGTTCACTCTCACCGGGTGTAACCCTATCGATCCCTTCTAAGAAATTACGTTAATGGATAAATTGTTGACTCGTTCGAAGGAATCAATTTGCCGTAGACTCACAGGGAACGTCAACATGGAATGGTCTACGGTATTCAAAAATGGTTCGTAATATTTAACCTCGGTTTCATAGCACTTCATTTTAGCGGCTAAAACTGAATACAGAAAGCATTTTTCGTCAGAATTTTCCACATTTACTATAACTTCGCTTTTCTTGCGTAATGCACTCGGCAAGGATAAGAAAGAACTAGGGCAAAAAGACCTATTTTTGCCACTTTTACGGTTATACCCCGAACTTTCAAAAAGCGCCAACCACTACCTTTTTCCTCGAAAGTTTCGACGGGCTGTTGTATCTTTTTGCAAGCATCTTCCAAGATTTTCGACACGTCAGATTCGTTGTAAATAGCTGTATAGAGGGACTAGAAATAGGCTCGCACTGTGTTGGAATCCCTGCTAAAATCTGCATCTGAACACAGTTGAAATTTACAATTGGTCAGTTGATTTAGGCAAGTCGTAATAAGAAATTTGAGCGGACAATACAGAAAATTGAGCACTAGAGATGAATCGAGAAATTCAATTTTGCGGAAATAAATTCGATGCGTATCATCATCTACCAACTTGCAAGTTACTTAGCCTTCAATATCTTTCAACTCGTTTTCGAAGAGTAAACACTCTGGTCGAAGATCGGATCGGTGGTTGGGAAGATGATGGATCAATTATTGTCGAGTTGCGTAGACGTAAACGACGATTTTGAATTCATTTTTCTTTTTCTCGAAAGAAAACTTTTCATTCCTTTTGTTATAATTAAGAAAAATTTTATTTCATATCCCTTTCTTCCCTAGGTGAGTCTAAAAAATATGCGGGAAAAATTTACACATAAAGGTTCCCACCCTCCTCCAGATCGACGAAAAAGGTATTAAAAGGCACCCTCTTCTAGATTGACATCCCCACCTTCCTCCAGATCGATGGAAACCACCGGAAGTTCCGTCATTAACTCCACTTTGATCCCGTGAGCGAGAAGAGACGTAATAGAAGGTCTAGTTCGACAAAAACGAATAAAGGGCACTTTTCCACCGTCCACCATCTTGACAAATACGTAAAAACAACCCAAAAAAAGGTTTTAACCCTCCTCCAGGTCGATGAACCCACACTTTTCATCAGGTGCAATCTCATTTTGACCAGAAGTGGCTTCGTAGCAACCCTCCTCCAGATCAAAAAAAGCCGGGAAAGTCCTCCAGAACCCCACTTTTTATCAGGTGAGCGGAAGTGCATCATTACCCCTACTTTTATCAGATGACCAGAAGTGGGGGGTATATACCTGACTCAGTATCGTATTTTACCCTACTCCAATTCATCACCAAAGTATTGCTACTAGTCCAACGGCTGCAACCAGCTTTGAGCAAAGGACCCAAACGCCGTCCTCGTCAACAAGCCAACCAATGCCGAGTTATGCCGTGCGCTCATCCCTCCCGGGCGGGGTAGTGATGCGCCATCCAGGTTTAATCACGAGAACTAATCCTTACGACTCGCACGACATTGCCACTTGGCCAATAGCGTCACCGATGCACGGTACAAGACCAACACCAGCAAATAACAACTACACATCCAAGTCTACACAGACCACGAAGCAAGTCGGCAAGCCACCAGCCACGAGCAAGGGCACATTTTTCCACTACTCAAACAACATCCATCCAAAGCTAAACAAAGCTTTGCATTTCAGCCACAGCTCATGAACTCCAAGCCCAAGACACAAAGGCACGAAAGCAAGCAAGATAGGAACGTCCAGTTACTCAAGCTCGAACACGGCTCAACATGCTACCCTTGCGTACCCGTCCATAGCCGGAAGACCGATGGAGGAAGCTTACGGTAGGGCCAAGCTGCTAACTCTTTCTGCAGGACTCACCAGACTCACAGGCCTGCAGCTAACATCATCTCGAACCAGTTCTGAGCGAAGAGGGGCAGCCAGACTACTACGGAAGTGAGTCCAGTCCCACGCCATTTCTAAGCTCATCAGCTGTGCCTAGGATGGTATCCTTGCGTACCCGCCACGTAGCGAGTGTACCTGAATCATCCGAAGAATCACGGGACAATCAAAGACCGACAGAGCAAGATTATGGTAGGCCCAAACAAGGCGTCAATACTCATTCACAGTACAAGACCAGTCTCTTAAATGCATTCGCTGGCGGTCCGTGCACGACACACCCAACCACTAAGGCCGAAGCCAGAGGATCAAAGGCCCGCCCTAGGATCTACAGCAGAAGAGCCGAGACTCCCAAGTCAGGTAACGGCATTGCTGTGTCCAAGCTCAAAGCTCGTCAACAGCTACCATTCCCCGAAATGTCATGCCTCCGGCGCATAAGTGATAACACCTTCCGGCGATATCGGACAGCAAGATCAACAAAGCAGCAGGTAAGTCTCAAGCAACTTCTGAATATCGTCCTTTTGTGTCACGCTTTTTTCGGTCACGCCGACAGGCGGTGTCTCTCGTACCCAGAACATTTGTGGTTTTTGCATTTTTCTCCAGGTTTGCCCTCACCACTTCGGCAGAACCCCGCTTTCCATTCAGCTTTCAAGCTCTACTTGCCCATCTTACTTTCATTTATTTCGTACGTGCGATCACACGGTATCACAGAACCAAATCATCTTACAGAACTCTCTCAATCCCATCACTTATGGGTTCAGGCACGCTGCGCCGAAGCGCGGCCAGGAACACAGCTGCATGAGACAGCCGTCATTCCCTAGTGCATGCCTTCTGCAATGTGCGGGATACTGCTCGATGCCGTAATTGGCACCACAGCGCATTTATCCCTCTGTGGTAGGGAAGAACGCAATTTATATTAACCCCTGGCGTTGCTTTCGGGGTTCCCTGGAGTTCCAGCAAGCAATAAATAAAAAGACATGCTGCCTTTCCTTCGGAGAATTCATCGAGTACCAAAGTGTACGTAGAAGATGGAATTTAGGCGAACCCAGGGACTCCTTCCTTTAAAGTACCCAATCTGGACTGACTTGTCTGCTCCACCAGTCATGTGCCCAAACCATGCGAAGATGTAGACCACAGAGAGCAAGTCAGTAACGGTTGCCACCTCAGTACTCCTCAAGTTAGGACACCGAGGTGGTTGAGAGCGATTCGGCAGTTCTGCACGGCTAAACAGAACCCTCAACTCTCAGCAGGTTTTCTTGGCATGGGAGAATAGCACATCCGTTTGGACATGCCAACCCATTAGTACCACAAAACCAAATGGCATTCCTTCAGCCTACTTTTCAATGCTCTGTATCTTTCGCCGAGCCTTCTCTCACTCTTCCAGTATTCATCTGACCCTTCATGGTTGAAGTTGACTTAGGTTTGTTAGCATGTGGCTTAACTTGATGGGACATGGCTGATGTTCACAAACACTGCTTTCATTTAGTGCACGTCAAGATCACGTAACCACAAATGGCCGATCTCTATCGGTGCTGGAAAGCCTGAACGGATCTGGACCATCAAACACTGCTTTCATTTAGTGCACGTCAAGATCACATAACCACGAAGGGCCGATCTCTATCGATGCTGGAAAGACCGAGCGTGTCAGGACCATCAAAAACTACTTTCATTTAGTGCATGGCAAGATCACGCAACCACGAAGGGCCGATCTCTATCGGTGCTGAAAAGGCTGAACGTGCCGGGAACCACAAGTCTCGCTTCTACTGCTTTCAAACCACATCTCGCTTCAACCGACTTTCATTTAGTGCATGTCAAGATCACGTAGCCACAAGGGGCCGATCTCTATCAGCACCGGAAAGGCAGGAGGTGTCTGTTTCTTCTCTTTACCGCTCAGCATGCTACTTCCCTACCCGCCCATGGCCTGAAGACCGACGGAGCAAGATTACGGTAGGGCTGGGCAACTAATGTTCATGCTCTCATACTTTGAATCATCGGGCACTCTCACTTAGACTTCACCTCCGTCCAGTTTCTTGCTCAGCATGCTACCCTTGCCTACCCGCCCATGGCCCGAAGACCGACGGAGCAAGCTTTAGGTAGGGCTGGACAGCTAATGTTCATACACTCATACTGATCGGGCATCTGAACTGCCTCATCTTCTGACCCTGCTGTTCAATAAGCTCAGGTTGCCATCATCACTTCCTTGCCAACCTACCTTCGAGCTGGCTCTCTCTGGATTGCCTTCTGACCCGGCTGTTCAGTCAGCTCAAGTTTCCATCATCACTTCTTGGATTTAGACTCAGGTGTTTTTGCGGATAAGCGGTCAATACCTTTGGCACCAAGGAGCGGCATTGCGTGCAAGCATTCACGCCTTTGGTTGCCAGCCTACCTTCGGGCCATGATCGGCTCTCATCTGCAGACCATTTGCGGCATGGCCTTTGGTAAAAATGCGACCTGGCACCTTCCTTGCCCATCACCTGCCGAAGATCTGGCAGTCCTTCGGCAAACATGCACTCATTCTGCCAAAAGCCCTTTCCTACCACATATCTACTTCAATAACCCAAGGTCCGACATGAATTTGGCGTATCGTGGCTTTTCGGTCTCTCCGAGTTGCCCTCCATATCTATGATTTGGACCCCTACAGCGTTGCTAATGCAGAAGAAGGGGATTCCTACTAACGAAAACGAGATCCTCTAACCCGTGTCAAAGTGCTGTTTGGCGGCATTGAGTAGCCAAAGCCCTGAACAAATCCTGGTCTGATCGGTTGAAAAAACAGGCTTTGCCCAACCGAGCGACTACACCTAGCGTTGCTAACCGAGGCAAATGAACCACCAGGCAACATCGTCCAAGGCATGCCGAAGGCATCCTTACACTCTCGGAGAGACACAGGACAGAGCCGCACTTTATTGGCCAGCTAGTATAACCACTACAGCTAGTTAGCCAGAGCTACAGTGAGACTACTGTCCCTGTATACCATGTGGCAGTGCAGTTAGCGTTGCTAACGCAGGTCAAATCGCGAATCAGAAGTGCTAGAAGTCTGAATTTTGGAAGGTAGATAGGTCTTTCCATAGCCGATCCAACAAGCCTAACCCAATCAAAATTGGACGAATAGTTTTCGAGTTATTAAAAAAAAACGTAAAAAAACGTGAGCGCCCCCTAGATGGTTGGCTTCTCACGCGTTCACACGAAACCAGCGTTGCTAACGCAGGCAAAATGAAAATTTCTCGGATCACGGCCAAAATCGGCATGCGCTAGGGGGACGATGCTGCATGGACGGCTCCAGAAGATGGGCACCCTGGCACCAACCCTGTCTTGCTGGTGACCCCAGAGGCACTTTTCGTAGCATTACGGTAGGTACAGAAAATCGGTTAAAGTGTCGGGGCTCAAAAATTTGCCGTCTAAACCTGATGAAACTCGGTGTGACATTAGCTCTCGTTCGTACGCACATTTTAAGCCCAACCACAAGTTTGTGAGTCTTCTGTGAGCTGAGCTATTAGAAAAAATGGTTAATTTCCACTAACCTAACCTAACCTAACCTAACCACAGGTATGCTATTTCTCCATAACCACTCGTGTTGTAGGTCTGAAACTTGGTAGCCAGGGGTATTTCGTCCTCCTAAAGGGATATAGCCTATCCCCCGGGTTGTAGCTCGTCTCGTTCGTCCCCTATTGACGGTCGAAGTATTTAGGCCTCTATAGGCCTACACTCAAAGCCGGTCTATTTAATAGCGCTCCTTCTACTAGGGCTGTGGGTCTGAAATTTGTTGGACGTCCGGGGGGGGGGGGGGTATGGCCAGCTAGGCGCCCGCCGAGTTTGAAGTGTCTAGGACGTTTAGTTCGGGATTGGGGACCTTGAAACATATGAAGAGCACTGGGCGTCCAAATTCGAGATTTTTTCCTATGGGAGCTGTAGCTATGAAACCTTTTGGGTGTTGAGAGGGTTTCATCAGCTGGGTGCACACTAATTTTGAAAGGTCAAGGACGAATGGTTTGCTGTTGGCGAACTTGAAGGTCTGTGTAGGTGTTGATGGGAATTTGCTGCAACAGCATGCGGGATGACAGACACGTGTTCCCGCTACTTGTCTGCTTGCATCCCAGGGCTAAAGACCGGTGTACTTTACACCGGGGACGTGCGTAGTTGAAGCCAGACGGCTAGTTTTAAGTTACCAGTGTTCATGGTTTTAATATACTTCGGGTTGTTTTTATTTATTTTTTTTTTATTTTATTACAGCTTCTATTCTCTGCCTAAGTGATGGCCCATATCAGAAACTATTCCATCCTAACAAAGTACACATTTCTTATAGTAAGCCTTCATTTTTGGTGACTAGCAAGGGATCTGTCCCATACTTTGTTTGTAGATTTGTTACAGATGTCTTGCTTATCGGAAATAGTTTTGAAAGGGCGTTGAATTTCTTTATCGGCTGTACAAAGAGAATGACGAAGTAGTCTATAGATTGTATGTAAAGCGCGCAACCTAATGTCATTCGTCGGAAGTAACCACGTGACTTAGTTGAGGGTATATTGGTTAACTTTAAAAAGCAACTCAACAGTCGTTTGTGGATTGTTCGAGGGGTTCGACAAAGTTGTAAATCTTACGTGTACGAGATTTACAACTTTGTCGTAAATCTTGTGTATATCTTGTAAATCTGTAAATCTCGCATAAATTAATAAATCTCGTGTAAATCATTCAAATAATGTAAAGCTAGTACAAATTTTGTAGAATATTTAAACTTACTTAAATATTTTGTAATTCTTTTAATCCCACGCAAATCTTCATGTAAATCATTAAATACCCGCAGATCTTCACATAAATCTTTAAATCCCAGTGAATTTGTAAATTTGTACATCCCAGCGAATCCTTAAATCTTCACTTAAATCTTCAAATCTGTTTAAATCCACTTAAACTTACATAAATCTGCTATAAACCCACGTAAATATTGAAAACTTCATGTAAATCATAAAATAATATTAAAAATCTTCAACATAAATCATAAAATATTATTTAAAATATTTTATAAATCTTTAAATAACACCGAATCTGTAAATTGCGTAAATCGGTTGGAAGACTTACAAATCCCGTATATTTTATGTCTTTCGAACCCCTTCTCTATTGGTTAAATTTAAAGAACCCCTTTTGAACCCCTGACGCCATCTGTTGGACTAAATTCAAGGGAAAATCCCCAAGTGGTTACTCCCGCTGGATGAGAGTGGAAGGAAAAAGGAAAAAAAACGGTTACCTAAACAACAAGTTACGGCAGTTTACCGTGACATCATCACGAGTTAACCGATGACAACGAGAATAGCTGATCGTTGGTCACCTGAATGGACTAGATCAGTCACGTGATACACGCATCACATCACAGCAAACAGCCTTGACATGTGATATAACTGAGGGTTTAAAGCGTATTGGTGTAAATATTTTACGGTTTGACATTTGTATGGCAAACCAGGTATTTTTACTTCAATTTATATCCATATTTACTGTGATGTTCTTGCAACCAGTAACTATAATGCAATTAGGTTTGTATTTTTTTTCAAATGTTATTATAATGCAAAGTGTTATGCATTTTTTCTTTTCAATATCATAACGCAAAAATGCTGTTGTATTTTTTTTCAATATTATGATGCAAAGTTCTGTTATGCATTATGTTTTTAGATATTGTTACAAATGTGAATTACTGTTATACAATTTTTAACATACATGTTCTTTTTCTGTATATATATATATGTTATGCATTGATATTAACGAAGATTACATTAGATTCAATGGCAACTGTAGGTTTAATACAATACTACGAGTTTACAGTGATTTATTTGCCAATAACTTTACGGATTATTTTTCCACATTTTGCAGCTATTTCTGCATCTTGTGGTAACACATAATTTTTGTTTGACGCGCTTTCGCTGTGTTGCAGGTGTATGAGTGTCTGGCTTCTATTCTCGGGGGCCTTTGTAGCCATTGCTGTTGACACAAATTTCCTGATGGATGTGGCTGTGATGTGGCTTGGTAGTTTGGCCACCTTCCATGCAGCAGAGATGGCAGTGCCTAGCAGGTTAGTAGACATCATACCACCTGTGGTCTTGGTGAAGAGCTATTCACAGTTGGGAGTGGCTTGGTGGAAGTTAACAACGTAGGTTTCAATGGACTTGTAAAGTTCGTCGGGTATTACGAATTGACGTTACCGTAGATGTGAATTGTTTTGCTGGCTCTGACTTTAATTACCCTCATTCCAGGTTCTTTAGTCTTGACTGCTGCGTGGAAGTCTGTGAGTGTGACACTGATCACCGAATGGGGTCTTTGGGCATTATTGAGTAAGATTTCCAGTAAGAGAAAGTTCCGGACTAAAGTACACAGGTTGCTGTCGGCGCAGGTTTTCTTGGAGAACTTCTTCAGACTACTCGTCACTAATTTGTAATAATTGCTCTTGTTCCACTTTCGAATGTCTTCGGGTGTTACACGCAGCTTGCCGTCTCGTTCTTTAATATCTATTCTACGACACTTTACTTCAACACTTAGACTAGCTGACCAGGTTTCGGCACGGTCCATGATCAACTCTAACTCATCTAAGGTTATCCTGATGGTTCGTTTCTTGGCTGTATCTTTTTCGTCTGCCACAGGAACTTGGTAAATTTCCTGATCGCGTTCAGGTACATCCTTTTTGTTTGGCACGTGTGGTTTGGGTTGGACTTTAGGAACCAGTATTCTAATAAATTTACCGACGTAAAGTCCGATTGTGCAGGTTCACTTTCTTTAGGCCTCGTTGCACGTATGATAGTGGGTGGGCAACATTACCTCCATTCGGGCCTTCTAACCACTTTTGGAACTCAGATGTGCTCCCTGAAGCAACAAATTTCCCAAGACTTCTCACTGGCTTCTTCGTTGTCGCAGGTCAGTCCATTTGGGTCGATGCCGTGACAGTTAATATAGTTATTGGAGTTACGTTAGATGTTGGAGTTACAGTGGTTGACGTAGCAGACGTTTTTGTGGTTGTGGCTGTAGAAGTCTTGCATCTACTTCTAAGTTCGGTATTACCAATCTTCATAGCCTTGATATACTTTGGGTCGGTTTTTACCAGCTTGTGATTTCTGCGTAGGTGACAACCCAGCTCGGAAGCTATTCTGTCGTAACATAGACTGCATTTCTTGTAATCATCCGTCTTCTCAGATGGTCGGCAATGGATGGTACCGGATTACTGTCCCATAATTTCCTTAACTTTCTCCTCATCGTAGCCATGCTTACTCCCTTTAAGATGTCGTGGCAGCTTACTCCCTTTAAGATGTCGTGGCAGGTTCTGCACAGCTGTTTTATATATTGGACACGTTTTTGACGGACTTGGCATTTTCGCTCTGGATATAGAAGGAGAATTTGGTGTCTCTGGATTTTATACTTCAAGAGCATCACGCTACCTAGTGTCATCCGTTGGAACTAACCACGTGACCTAGTCCAGTGTTTCTATTGGCTGGATTTAAAAGGGAAGTACCCTCGATTGTGTCCTGCGCCAGATAGTGGAAGTAGCAAGCTGAGTATTTTTATTGGCAGGGTTTAAAAGGGGAAATACCCGAGTTGGTTACTTCCGCAATTTGGCGGAAGTGGTTAGCTGAGTGTTTCTATTGGCTGGGTTTAAAGGGAAAGTATCCCGATTGGGTCCTACACCAGATAGTGGAAGTTTTTTATTGGTTGGGTTTTAAAATGGGAAATAACCCAGGTTAGCAACTTCCACCAGATAGCAAAAGTAGCTAATTATGTGACCTAGCTGAGTGTTTGTATTCGGTGGGTTTAAAAGGAAAATACCTGGTTAGATACTTCCGCTAGATATCCTGTCAATAAACGAGTTATGTACTTGTTTTTAATTTAATAACTACGCTCATTTAGTTATTTTTTTTCAATTGATTATGTTAATTTCTCGTGCATTCGATTCTATTGCAACCCCATTACTACAATTCGGGTTGAAAGCATACACCTTTCTCTTTGTCCAGAAATGCATGGCATTTTGGTCGACGTAACCCAGTTGTCTACGTTGAGGTTCGAAATTGAAGTACACGTAAATGTTGTCATATATTACAGGGAAAACATTTTTCTTGTGTCTATTTTTTGCTCCGAAGTATTCCACTATACTTTCCATATTCCACAACTCGTAATGTGAGTCGATTATTTCTCTATGGACAGGGTAACGTACGTCTATCAGGGAGGACTTTGAATCCACCGCAAAGTAAAAAAATTATGCGCCAGAAACCAACCGGGAATAGTAATCCTCTTTAACGATGGGTATCCAGGGTATGATCATATCTGAATATCGTAGGCATATGCACTTGCTGTCACTGGATAATGCCAAAGCATTTGGCCCGACCGACATCATTTCCACGGGGATGGTCCTTCGTAATAATTCGTTAGGCCTTTAAATTTCCTAGTAGTATAATCTCTAATGAATAGGTTGTTCGGAGTACCAGCTTTGATACACCAGAACAACCCTTCTTCCATCCACCTGAGTCCCACGATGTTACGGTGCTTCAAGCCCCTGATAGGACGAACGACTCGAAAATCTGGTCTTTCCAAGACAATGACCGGTGACTTATATTTCCACCTTACTTCGTGGTTTTTACTCATGCTGCTGTTGG
Source organism: Lithobius niger (assembly GCA_023313725.1). Classification (NCBI taxonomy): domain Eukaryota; kingdom Metazoa; phylum Arthropoda; class Chilopoda; order Lithobiomorpha; family Lithobiidae; genus Lithobius; species Lithobius niger. The sequence continues at coordinate 41,828 of JAHWFP010161281.1, read as the reverse complement.
GGAAGCCGACCACTTCCAGCGTGTCACTGGTAGCGTTACAGTTTGTATCCAATAGAAACTGTAATCCGTAAATCAACCTCAAATTTATTCTTCTGACTTCATTTCCCTCCATGGACCCCACGAGCAGTAAAGCATTTTCCATGTGCATGGCCAGTAGCTTGCTATCGTTTGATATTTTCATCGCCAATATCTTGAGCTTAATGTTTGCAGTTTTCACTGTTCAACCAGGAAGAGTCTTCATCGTTGACAGAATGAGCTTGGAAGTAAACTGTCCCTTTCCCAAGGTACATTCGCGATGCTCTTTACGAAAGTAGGGAGTCGTGGTTGTTTTGTACCACATATAACACTCTCGCCTGGCAATGGATAGATCTCGTAGCGATAGATTCAACAATATACCTTGTACGCAATAAACGTTCAGCAACTAGTTCTTGTAATAAGTCTTCAATTCGGTACAAATATTCCTCCAGGTATCGTAGATATAAAAATAGTTTTTTAGCTTATTGTTTCGTTCATAACATCGTACATCTTGTTTGCAAAAAATTTGTAAATATAGGTCCTTTTGAATCACACCTGTATTTATAGAATATTTCCATGTGGAAATTTTGAACCCATTTTGGAAAATTTTCGCCTAAAATTCTTATTGGTACATTATCAGTGAGTATCCAGATGCAATGTCCCAATCTTCATCGGTGGAGCTGTCTTCCCAGTCTCCGATGTTATCAGTGTCACTGTCATTTTCAAAAATACATAAAATCCCGCTCATCATCTGTTTCAGCTGTAATATCCAACACTATGTCATCTTCTATCATACCCTCAATTATTGGCATAATTTCTTTGACTTTATCGGCAGTATATTTTGGCAAATCTCTTAACATATGGTCATGCGTGGCTGGCACGCGTTCTCCATCATAAAATTCGAACATGGTAAATATTTTTATATTACAAGTCTGTCACCTTAATAAATAAAATTTCAGTTTTTAAATTTCAATTTTTTATCCTGACATTTATATTTCTCCAAGCAGGGTTCGAGCAAGATCACCCACAAGAAACTCAAGCACTTTCAATAAAAAATTTAATTTGAGGCCTTTCAAGGACATATTTAATAAATTGAAGGATTTCTAGACCCTGAATTTTATCAGAAGAAAATCATTTCAAAGATCTTCGATCACCTTGTGCAAACCCTGCCCAAGCGTCTCTACTTTGTGCCAATTTTCATGTCGTTTATTTATTCTTTTATTTTGTTTATTTTATTTTATTTAGACATGAGTGCCGAAAATAAAGAAGTTGCTATTACTTGGTGCCGTTTAACGTAACATCGGAGGCAAAAATTAGTGACCTCGTCACGAAAAGAGAAACAAAGCTACATTTTGTAAATTGGTTTGACGGATTGCAAATTCTTTATTATTTCTTCGTATTTAACTTTAATGTAAGATCAAGGGCAAAATTATAGCATCATGGATGGTGTACCCTCAAACTTCCTATGTGGTCTCTTGTTCTTCTCGAAATCTAGTAGTGATGGTCAGCTCCACATGGGATGGGAGCTGATAATCCAAATGTATTTGAAGGAATAGCTTGGTGTAGTAGTGATGATGGTCAGCCCCACTTGGGATGGAAGCTGACCATCAAAATATATCTGATGAAGGAATAAAAGGTACTATTTGGTACACTTTAAGTGAGCGCCTGGTGCCAGCAGCTCAGTAAGAAAGAACCGTGCTTTTATCAACATTATATATCTGATTACAACCTCTCCCTCCCCCTTCGTCCCAGAATTTGGGTCTTGTTCACAATAAAAAATGTTAAACACAAAAAAGGCGTAAGTTGCCACAGTTGTGAACCTCACATTACACCCATAATGTTTTATAACACGGTAGCTATGTAACATTCGCAATTTCTGACAGTTTACATATCTTAGCAGTTTGCACCACTTGTGGCAGTTGTTGTTTCTTGCCGCTTGCAGCACTGCTTACATTTCTTGTCACTCACACTGCTACTTGCACTTACTGACAGCTTGCAGAATTGTGGTAGCTTGCTGCACTTTTAGTGTTTTAACATTTTTATTACAAATTAATTTCCAAAAGCTAAAAATTAAGTATTTGTTGCCAAATTCACATTATTGTGAGTTTCATTGTTATTCGGAGGGTACCAATGAATATTGTACCTCCACTATTGTTTAGGGTACCTCTATCATAAGATACTGCCAAAACTCACGGATTAATTTGTCAAGACCAATTATATTTTGAATCCAAAGCTGAGATTTTAACGTGCAAGATATTAAACTAGATAATCGTTGCTTTTGTTGATGCTAGGGTACACCTTTGTGTTGGGTGTATGGAAGCTGCTGCACAATAGTGATAAAGCGTGATGGTCAATGAGCTGCTTGCATCGGGAGCTCACTTCATTGCAAAAAATGAGTAATCTGTACATCGACAAACCAACACCTTACAAACAGGGATCATACAAAACAGCATCTTTGTTTCTCCTCTCGTCGATGATGAGTATTGGGTGATAAAAATCAAAGGTACGTATGTGTTGAAATATCAATAACTTACCATTAGATTATCGTAATTGGTTTTTTTAAATAATAAATGGTTTATAGTTTTGAATTATTTTACAGGTCATAAACGAGGAGGTGGAGTTTGCAACGACTGCCAGGTAAGTTACTATAACCTCGTTATTGATTTTTTCATCACGTCGATGTCAAAATATTTGATATAGTAGTATCAAAGGCAAAATATGTTGGTTTTCTTTTGTTGGTTTTGTTGGTTTCCTTTTTTTTTTGTATTTATTTGTTTTTATTTTGTCAGGTGACAATTCTTATAGAAGCGAAGGAAAGAGTTCAGACCAGAGTCCAGACCAGAGGCATGATAGGATACTTCTGCCAAGGTAACAAAACGTGTCCTCATCCTCCTCCAGATCTACAAAACTATTTAGTGTAGAGGTAACGACGTCATAGCCACAAGTGACATCTTAGTTGGGGTAATGACGTCACACGTGTTTTCTTGTCTGAAATTACATGCGGCACTTGCTATTTGTAGTCTGTCCTCCTGTTATTTTTTGCAGGAGGACAATTTGATACTTTTCAAAGGTACCGTAACTGTCTTAGCCTTTGTCATAAATAAATAGTACAGTATACTCTTCGGCATAAAAAATACTATTTTGTTCGGATCGAAATAAACTCTTTATTCTTGGTCGCACAAACCAATTATATCATTAGCATTGATTAAGCATGTATGTACATGTTCCTAAATTCATCTTGAGAAAAAGCAATGAATGTACCATTTTGTTCTATATAAAAGAGAACATGTTAGTACTGTCGCAAGAAGAAAACATATAAAAATGAGGTGCAATAAAGTTTTTGGTTTTACATTTCACATCTTCGGCAATGGAACAGGCTTAGGATGACAAGAATCTATATTTCTCGGTCATAGTTTTTTGGGAAATAGACATAGCGTTTAAAATCAGTAGTACAGAATCCAAAAGTATAAACAACAAAACAAATGTCCTAAAAACCCAAGGATGTCTCAACTCATCAACGAATCTGTGGTAATTATCCATGATGAAAAGATTGCTACAAATGAATTAATGGCTCTTCATTGTTCGTTTATATAGGAGGTCACGTTCGATGAGCATAATATTTGGGATCAATTTTACGCAGACCTACCAACATTTCGCCAAACCGTATGGGTTTTGGTTTCCTTTTGTTCGGTGGTCAGAAGCGTACCTTAAGTTCAACATTATCACTCCCAGCAATAGTATTGCCTTCAAAAATAAGTTCTCGGTTTCTAGTCCAACCTAGTATATCTTTTCTTGATTTTATATGTTTTATTTGGTGAGAAATATAGAACTGGTATACATGGGGAACGGCCAAGTAAATAGCCCGTTCAACTTTAGTCAGATCCCTACTATCGACCACTTCATCATCGTGTAGATCCATCTTGAGTGATAACAAATAAATGAAAGTCAAGAAACAGTGAGCCCGGATTTATATGCAACAATCAAAACACACAAAAATCGAAAATTATTTTATTGCATTTTGGACTGTGCGAGTGAAACTTCTCTTTGGCACCACCCGCCTAAATTATACCATTGTCGTATTAACTAAAAAAAAACGAAAGACCTTTTTGGACTTAGCCCCAAAAACACACAAACCAGAAAAATTGCATTACATTTCTTAACTGTGGAAGTAATTCGAAGCAACTTTCCCTGTGACACCATACATCTAATTCTTTTAGTTCAGAATTTAGTATGTTATAGCATAGGCATCTATTTGACAAAAAAAAATGTTTTTCAATATAAGTTACATCCATTCTTCACATTGATTCAGAGCCTGCACTTTACAAAAGTTCAGACATTTTTGTTTCATTTATTGCATTTATTTAGTAACAAGACACTCAGATATAATAAAAAATGTAAAATTATTACTTGTTCCAAAAAGTAACCAGCTACGGGGTGTGGGGGGTGGGGGTGGGGGTGGGGGTGAAAGTCATAATAAATGAAAAGCAAATATGTAAGACGAGTTATATTCAAGATTTATCCCTGTAAGAAAAAAGGTAAATATCTACCAAAGCAAAAGTACCACAGACTACACGAATTTAATTATTCAGAAATATACCTCTAGAGCAAGTTATTACAGAATAAGAACAATTTTCTTAACTTTAGTAAAATGCAGGCTCCAAATCAGTCTGAATAATAGATTGAACTTATTTTGTTAAAGAGAAAGCTGCTTAGAATCACTTGCACATTATAAAAATTAAACAAGATAATTTTCGATTTTTTTTCCAATTCTCGCATAGTACAAAATTTAAATAAAATAATTTTGATTTTCGATTTTGGTGTTTTTTGGCTAAGTCTAACAGGATCATTCTTAAGTCACAGGATTTAGCTTGGTTTGTTCAAAAAGCGAGTTTTCAGTTTTTGCACAAATAGAAATGTCTGCGTTTCCATTCTATAACAAATGTAAGCCATCTAACACAATTTAAGAAAATGTGTTTTAACCTTTACTCTTCATATGTTCTCTGGTTGGTCCAGTACTCTTCTATTGAGAAAACTCATAAAAAAGGAGGGGGAGAAGGTTCATAGTATGTGAAAAGAAATCCTTTTTTAATTACGTCCAACACAGTTCTTTATGGTTTGCCATCCATGCGTACTACTTTTACGCACATGCGAAATTTCAATGCTGATTCACTTTCAATCTTGGATATAGTATCTGCCCTGAAAAAAATCGTTTAAGTTATCGTGGTTATCACATGTTTTATTGCCTGGAGATTCTTGTGGTGATAGTATCTGTGCGTATATTCTTATTGCAGATTTTATATTGGATGTGTTTATTGTTTGAAGTATAGTAACGTAATTAGATAACCTGAAATCTGTAGAGGGCACATTGGGGTATTATTTCCTCTCTATTATTTCACTACCTTGTTGCAAATAAAAAGAAATGGTTGGGTTGTATCCTGAACCTACAAAAGCTGCCACACACTCTGCAAATATGATGCATGTACCGTCATATTTACCAGGCATAAATTCTAGTCCGGGTTCTTGTTTGGGAATCACTTCGACCTCCAAAATATTTGTACTGATTAGTGTGTAAATGGATCTAATTTTTTCGCTACATTCTCTAAATCCCACTTTCCTTCCTTGAGTACCAAGTGAGATCTCGTTTTAACATCGACTACGGGTGTTTTGAAATCGATGTTCATGAAACTGGGTTTTGTCGGTATAAAGGCCTTGTCGTTATCATTGGTCATCAGATACATGCCGTGTTTGAGCTGAGCGTCGGTCACTCTAAAAGCTGTCTTACCCAACTCGATCCGTCCCGATGGTATTTTGAGTGTTTCGTTCTCGTAATACATCTCTGAATTTATTATCGTTAAATGTGATTTATCGCCCAATTCAATACAATATAATGTCTTCCTTTATCTAATCCATCGTCGAACTTGACGTCATAAATTGTGGGATGTTGGGCATACATCAGCGAGTTATTTTGAACTACTAGAATTACGAACCGACCTTGTCATCCACATTGAACGAAAGTACGCTACGTTTTAACTGGCCAGTTAGAGTCGTAAATGATAAAGTTTTGCCACCAGTGTCCCTCTTATTGGCCAGTACTATCTCTTCATTTTTTTGGATCGGTTAGAGCTAGCACGTTACGTTGAGATAGCGTGACGATTTTTCCCACATTACTGGCGTCTGAAGTATCGAAATCCAGAACGAATGGGGATGGAACAATAATGGTATAATTTTTAAGTACAGACAGTCGTTTATCGAGGTCTTTTAGTTTTTTTCGGATTATATATTTTAACTCTGTTACTTGGAACTGTAGTTAAAGATGAACCACGTTTTATTAACAGGTACTCGTTTCCCGGAACGGATACACCTTGTTTAAATTCAACATCACTCAGCACGCATGCTGGTGTTGAGCTCATCGTCACCAAGAGACGGTCTGGTCACCATTCGGTGTTGGCCTTCAGCTTGATAAAGTCACCCGCCTGGGGTTCTTTCATCGGTGTTATACATTTATCATCGTCCAGCGCTAAAATGTCACCAGCAGATGCACGTGACATTTTCCCTAAATGAAATTGGATTTTGCGCGAGTAAATTAACTCGTTGGGATTCGGTTCGTGTAACATCACTGTACCGGAAGCTGGCGTCGATCCCGAGCTTGATTCCAGTTTCAAATGTCTGTCCGTCGTCGATTTTATGGTGTTTCCTTCCAGCTTCAAGAGAAACTCACCGGCAGTGGATCCGAGTCATTCCCCTGGACGGTTTTATTACGTTCCCCGATTCTTCGCCAAACAGTGCAATGTGTCTGTTTTTTGGAACCACATTTTCCCTTACAACGCGGAGCTTATCTTCCGGTTTGATAATTTTCAAATACTAGCATACCATTAACGTTTGAACGTAACTCGAACGTCGCGTAACCAACGGCCAAACGCGGGAATGTCACCGTACCATATGAGTTGCAAGTTACGTGCTTAGAAACTGGAACCTTGGAGTTATCAACGAACAAGAAATCATTCAACTGAGTTTCTTGGAAATCAATGTTCACAGTTCCAACTTTTATTCTTTTGCACATGATATGACCAGCCTCCGTACACGTGACAGCTGTTGGTTTCACTTTATCGGGTGGATGAAATGTCAGTAGTCTGTTTTCTGTCACACCAGCGGGAGCTTCTATCGCAGTTACGAAATAGTTTTCCTTTACCAGCAGTAAGTAGAAAAAATTGATCACCGATATTATAAGTAACAGAACCTTTACATCGAACATGATGTTGTTTTTCGCTTATTTCCAAATAATTACTAGGAAATAGAGGTTAAATTATTAAAGCATCCCACAAATTAATCCTGTTTACTTATTTTCCTGATTTTACACTAAAGAGTGATTCTCGTCCTTTAGGAACTAAAAAAGAGAAATCTTTTAATTTTTTCATTAATTATCTTTGTAATATTCGTTATGTAATCTTATTTCGGCAAAGTAACTTAATACAATATCACGTGTCGAACTCTTCTCCTCGGTTCCCAACAATTGCAAATGCACATTGGGCAGCTGTCCATCATTACAGTCCACGTAACAAAAAGTAGAGAAAGTATTTTCGGGCTGGGAATATTTAATGGGAACGACATAAGCGTGTTTATAACTTGTTGAAGGGTATTCACTAGATGTGGTATTTTTCTCAAGTTTAAATTTCTTCAATTCATCTATTTCCAATTTTAATATTATATCATCTTTGTTCCTGTCTGCGTGTTTGATGGTCCAGTAGATGGTTAAAAAAGCTGTTGAATCTATCAAATTTCCTCTCAATCGACCGAGAACTATTATCTTTGTCTCTTCTAATTTTAGTCTTATATATATACTCGTCTTCGACTGTGTCAGAATTTGCGAACTTTCAAATATTGGGGTCAGGTAATCATGCATTGTCCCTAATTCCAGCCCATTTTCAAGATCATATATCAATACCGTTTCCTCTTCATTGGAAACTACGTTAAACGATGCTGAATCGAAAAGGGGGTCTGAAACGGTAACTAACACGAGTCCAACATCATTTACAGATGTTCCTAACAATCCTGGCAATTCAGTTCTCTTTTCGATGTTGATTTCATACAGCCGACATCCATTCAATTCTATGGCGTTCGCAACAAGTGCAAAGACATCTTCCGTATCGTTGTATCCAAAAGAATTTTCGAAGTCCAACCAGCCGTCTGTCACGGTTGGCGTTGTGGACTAAAATTCTTTGTCTGAAGGAAAATGTTTGAAAATATCGACAGGTAGTTGCGAACTAAGGCCATACGCATCACTGGTCCATATGAACATCCTTGGGATGCCGTCAGATGGAATATTAGCTTGAATCTTGAAGGGAGATAGTAGATTATCACCCCCGATTAGTAAAAGGTGCTCATCTGGGACGTAATAGCTATTACCCAGAATGTAAAATGTTTCGAATATCAAATTATGGTCCGGTCCTAGTACGGCAACTTTAGGTCTGGACACATCAGTTGTGTGGCCTATCGTCAATGCGGGTCTGACTGCTGTTACACCCCTACCATTAACGACTAATCCTACCGCCGCTGCTGATGTAAGTACACCGTGTAACTTTATATCAGAATGCACGGCCCTGCTGAAAGTTACTGACCCATCCTGCTTGTAAACGAGACAGTGGTTGTCGTAGGCACTACTCGTAAGTTCTCACTTGATGCTGGAATAAACCTTTTCTGTTTTAGACGATACAAGAATTCCGGGGAATTGTGCGGAAAGTCATAGTGTTTCGTCTGGAATTACATTAAGCTTGACTATCCTACTATCAGGTACAACTTTGTTTCAAACCTCCTCCACATTCAGCAACCCGGCAGAGTTCATACTGTGAAACTCCACGCAGACGAAGTGATGTTTCGGATGGTTAAAACCCACGTTCTTTGGACATCAACTCTCAAGGATTCTTGTAACAAATTTAGCGGAAATTCGTTATACATATTCATGTTTTCCCCGGTAACTTCTAAACCTAGTAGCCATCTCGTCCATGTATTAGCCAGTTTGCATCTAATGCCGCTGTTTCTTAGGATATTTTTTACCGGCCCTGTTGAATACAGACAGGCAATCGTACACAAATACATCGTCGGTTCTTGACGCGTAAACCTGTTTCGGGTCATCAGGAGCTAGCCTTATCTTCCCATCCACGGCCTCTAAATACCCATCTTCTCCAAAATATATATCTCCCAGCTCTATGTCGCTGACCTTGATGGCTTTACATTTCAACAAGTCATTCTGCAATAACATCTTTTCAGCTGTAATGACTTCATCTTCCATAAGCCGAAAATCTTCTTTTCAACGAAGTGGGGTAGCGTTCGTTTATTAACCGTGATGCTATTACAATTTAAGATGTCCCCCGTAATTGACACGCTCACCCATGCTTTGTAATTATGGTCTTTATCCAGAAAAGCTACTTGCTCCGACTCGGGCGTGGATTTAACGACTTAACGTTTATCGTGAATGAAACTATAGTAAAGAATACCACCCTGAACGATGGCTGATCCAACGACTATAATGTTGTCCATTATTCTATGTATTTTTGTAGTTTTTTTTATTCATCTTCTTTCTGTTAGATCTTCATTTAAAAAAAAATTTATTTACCAAAAATCACAAGTTAATCTGCCGATAAATTGTTATAGGTTTTTTTTGTGGTGTGTAACTAAAGATGGTACATTTCTGTGCTGTAATTCATATTCTTTGGATATGGATATATGGTTCATGGTTTCTTGAAAGTCAGGGAAATAAAACGAGTCTGAGAAATTAGGAAACATTACGAGAAGCATATCGCTGAACTGAAACACAAACTGAATAAAAACGCCAAAAACCACGGTTCTTACAAGGTGCTTTGAGGAAAATATTCAAGGCCTTGAAATTGGTAGCTAATGTTCTTGAAACACCTTGAACTAATTTTTTCGTAATTTAAAATATCCTAGCTTTGTTGTTCCAGATGCTTCCATTATTTTTACTCGACTGTTTTAACGATTCTATGAAAGGTGTCAGGAAGATCCTTAAATATTTACACTAGTTTGGGAAAGAAGTTCTTAAAGTGCTTGAATTTCTAGTGTGTGTGTGTGTTCTAGTGTGGAATTAGTGCCTTTCTTGGTACTACAAGCTAAAAGGCAGCTGTTTGTTGCTGCCCCTATGCTGGTTCACAGTGGCTACTCTGCAGAGATTTCTATAGTGATAAAAAGTGTCGCGAAGAATGTTGCCATGTTTTTTTGTCTAAAACCAATATAATTACCAGAAACACATAACAGGAATGATATATTCCGGTTAGTAATGCCTAAAATCTATTTAAAATTAACATTTTCCATTTTTTTTAGTATCAATGAATCTCACCTGCACCTAAATGAATCTCACCCCTGATTTATTGTAATTATTCAGATTCGACAAGCTTTTATTCTGTTTTCGATTACAACACAATAATTTTTCCATCCTGAAAAATAAACCCGCAATGTACCACAAATTACAACTCTACAATTTGGGCAGTTAGTTAGATGCGGCGTGCAGTTCATACATGCTATGAAATGGCCGCATGGTAAAAAATAAAATACTCAATTCCTCGTCTGTACATATTTTGCAGCACCTGTTATCTTCATTTGTCTCCCTGGTCGTGTGTTCGTCATTCTTTATTTCGATCGTTGATATTAAACTTGAAGTAGGGTTACCGGCCATATCCACGCCAGAAACCGGCACTTTTTCAACACTGAGTTCAGTGGCAATGCACACATCGTATAATGCACCGGGCATCTGGAACATTACGCCAGCCTGTTGAAGATGTCCGACAACAGTATCTCGAACTAAATTAAATGGCATGCCCGCTTCAAGTACAGTTTTAACGACAGATCTCTCTCTCTATTTGAGTCAATATTAAATATCTTGCAAAAAGCTCTTGTGAAAGAATCCACTGGCAATATGGAATATTTTGTCCCATTAAAAAAACTCGACATTGTCTTATCTCTAAGATGGTCACCATCTCGGTTAATGGGTATACTAAAAATTGATTAGGGGCCTCGCATTTTTCATCCTTTTATTTCATATTCCATGTATAACTCTGCCCGATAGACAGAAAGGTCATCCCCTTTTATTTACAAACTTGCACTAAATTTATTATGTAACAGTTCTCAGATAAATAAAAAATTAAAAATTATTCCGGTTTCCTTTCCATTTGTTTTTGTTAAGGACTGGAGTTATTCCATACCAGTAATGTTAATTTAGGTATAAAATTAAATAAAATATTAATAATTTGTCAGCTGTATCCATTTCTTCCTTCAAAAAACTCTTTCCTTTGATTGGACTGGAAACTGAAAAAGATGTGGCTCTCAGCGCAAAGCAGCTGGCCGTTAGTTCTCATTTCTCCTTGTGCATCAAAACGGTGGGGAAGGGGGGGTCACTGTTTACGACGGTTTAGTTTCCTAGCATAATGCAAACTAAGGACACAATAATACCAACTACGACATCTGGTAAATTATTAAAATTTAAAGGTAATTTTGGGTCTGTACATTATGGAAGAACCATTTTCAAGGCCGTTTCAAGGCTAAGTTACGACCAATTTCAAAGTTCTTTGCGCACAAGGGTATCACAATTACCTTTTCAATTCCAGCATAGGAAGAACACATCACTAACATCAAGTGAAACAGTACTTGCTCAGCTTCCCTTTCTGGTAATAATTGTTTGCACTGCATGGCACCTCTCTGGGAGTATGTTGTTCACTATTCCGCGTAATTTGTAGTTTTTCCCTCTGATTGGACCAGAAACCGAAAAAGATTTATCATGCAGAGCAATCAATTTTTGCTGGATGGAGCAACTGACTGTTAGTTGCAATATTTTTCGTTGCTTCTTGTCCATTGATTAAAAAGGGGGGGGGGGGTGATGCTGCACCATATTCAACAGGGGGATGGGAGTGCGGCAACACGAGGGGGGGGGTGCTTGTCACAGTTTACGACGGTTTAGTTTCTTATCCTAATGTAAATTAAATACCAACAATGACATCTGGCAAAATACGAGAAAGGTTTTCATATCTGCAATCACCGTCATTCAATCCCTATCGCTATCATCCTCACCAACTTCTTGTTCATATTCTTCAAAATCAGAAAATGTGTCTTTTATTTTTTCTATGAGATTTTTTTGGAAAACTATCCCCCGAATAGATCAAAATTTGGAACGACACTCGCTGCAAGTACTTTGATAATATTTTAAATTGAGCACTTTGGACAAGTATATGTTCGTCTATCAGACTTCATTGTTGGGTTTTCTTTACTTTTGCGAATAATTGTATTTTTAAGTGTCAGATGTCTTATGGTACTCCAGTTGGATAAGCATTTTATTCACCGATTTATCAACGTCACGTAATTTAATTTCGGAAAATTGTTAAAGTCTAATTTAAACCAGTCTGTACATGTCGCCACTTTGAAGTATCAATTGATTCAGCATAAGTAATTTTATCGATTGTGCCAAACCCTCGGACATGACACACTTGTGAGATATCCTATGGGCCAATATTGTCCCTTGAAAATACAGTTTTGTTACGCTATTTGAGTCAACAGTTAGATAATCGAATGAGTTATCTTATACACACAGTTCCGTCACAGATTCCGTCTTGAACACTGCCAATGACCGAGTATCGAGTATGAATTTTTTGACTCCTTTAATGACTATAGGAATGCCATTGTATCTAACATGTCTCCCGTTAATGGTGAGGTAATCCAACGGTGGATATCCAGTGGAGATACGATCATTGAGCACACCGTTTATCCCGTTCAATTTGCTATTTTCCAAATACAAAACTTTTCAGATTTGGGAGAGATGATAATAATAAAGATACCTTAAGTACATCCACAGAAATTAGTTTGAGAATGACCACGTTAATGTTTTCTTTCATGCGTTGGTACACGGTGGACAAATTTAATCCAACGAGATTGCAATCTCCTTTCATCTACCCACATTTTTTAGTGTGAATACATTGCGCGTTGATTTCATCGAAAGATTCCAGTTCCCCTAGTTTTACGTAAGAAGCGTTTTTGGGCTTTTTCGGGTTCATGATAAAACCTCTGTTAGATTCACGTTCTGGACGTCTTTTGAATCTGTTATTAGTTCGGATCTACTGTCATAAAATTCAAAACGGAGCAAGTTTATGTGTTGGTTCACAAAATTCCTTTCATAGGCTTATTTCTTGTGTTTCACGTCGTCTTCCATTTTCCTCTTTTGGCTATTGTCAGCTAGGGGGCAGAAGGCTGGGACCAATAGGTTGAATATGGTTTGCTTTTGATATATCCTTAGGCAGTCACATGCCCGAATTTATAATTTTTAAATTTATTTTGTCGCAGTTAGATCATTATTTCCTCTTTTTTTATTTAATTAAAAGAAATGATACGTTCTGCCAGTAATATCTAGTAAGTATTTTTTATGGTTTGAGGTTAAGACGTTAATTTGCTTTAGATTATAATTTTTTTTAAATTTTTTTGTAACTTGTAAAGCTTCACGAAATGCTCCATTCTGGTTGGCTGCCAAGATCTATATAAGCTCCATCAAATTGTAGTATAAATACAAATCAATAACCATCTAACATCGTTACACAGATCTTGCAAGAATAGAGGTTGTAGGAGGTAATAATATATTTGGCCAACACCATATTTTACAGCTCTAGACTTGGCCAGAAGTTTAGAATGTGGTAATTTTACTTCTTAAATTAATAATTTTGTTGAAGCTGAAGATATAGTTTTAAGATGGGAAACGATAGTTCTACTTTATACTTTATTAGGGATCTGAAAAGACACCAATGTGCATATTGCACGTATACTAGTGAGGCTTGTTTTAAATTTAAAATTATTCTCACCACAATTCTCCGCCTTTGTTGACAACCTCTGCTTTATAAAATATGAAACTCACGAGAACTGGAAGCTTATCAATTACGAGATGCAGACGTGTAAACAATTCATCGATGATCACACCGGTGCGACAGCCGTGATTAGTTTCCGTCCCTGGAAGCCGTGCAACTTTCCCGAGGATTGGTTAGGTTAAATATATTACAGCGAGCTAGGAGTCAATAGCATGAAGAGGAAATCACCTACCGTCCACCATCACCTAAAACAGAAGGATGTTACTGTAACCACTGAGAATTTATTTACCCGAGTCTACATGCAACTTTGTGAATACCACTAATTTAAAATATTGTTTAGTGGAATAGATTATGACTTTAAAAACAGTATTGTATATGTCAACGATGGATCTATGTGCATGTACAATTGTGCAATCGAGGGTGATCATGATGTGGACGAGAAAAGGTACGAGTCCGATTCAATTAAGGAGTCTGAACAATCAGACGATGAAGCATTCAGACAAGAGTTGATAGAAGAGGCTATGAGTCAGATTATAAAAGAAAAAACAGAAAAAAGGCTTAAAAATATTGAACTATGTTGGAACAAGATTAATAAAAAAATGTCATGGGAGCAGCAGAGCACCTAGTTGTAAAATAAAATAAATAACAATATAATCCCAGAGTTTGGTTAAATATTCGTTTTACGGTGAAGGGTTCCTAACCAGGGTTCCTAATTGGAACCACGATTTAATTCTAAAAAAAGATACCATGAAAATTGTAAAAATCTGTATTTTTATGAAATTGAAGAGTGCTTTAGCACTACCTTCATTTTGGGACTACAAAATTTAAAAAATGCTTTAACACTACAGTACCTTCATTTTGGAACCATCACTTAAACCTGTAATAAACCTGTAATTAAACCTGTAAAAACCTGTGATTATGTACTATGTAATTACAAGAACATAATGTGAATTATTTGTGATTTAATTATCATTTCCGTATGTATTTTGTAACTTGTTGGTATATTTTTTATAGCTCCGTGGTGATGACTGCTCAACAATGAAAAGATTTCTTTGTAAACTCGAAATAACCCTTGCACAGGATGGCAGAATTGCTGAAAGGTGAGACTTCCACTTAAATATGTAGTAAACATAATGACAAGCAATTCATGTTACTTCTCATTGTGCTTATCAGTCTTGCAATTTTTAAACTTGTTCGTGTATTTTACTTTTTTTGTTAGCTCCACGATGTACTTATGCATTGTGATTGAGGTTGGCCCATTATAAAGTCTCACCTTCCCAGAATGGGATGGCATGTGACATACACGTGAAAAAAGGTGAGATTGTAGCTTAAAACTATAAAATGTTTTAAATATTAAAACTATTTTTAACTGCTTGGTGAATTTCAAGCCGGGATAACCTGACTAGTCAATAGATTAGAATTTTACAGATTTTGTAACTTGTTCATACATTTTTTAAATTATAGATCTGTTAGTTTCATGCTGTGGTATTCATTTCGAGGTGAATTAAAAATTACATTGTTCGTACATTTTTTAATTTAGATCTGTTAGCTCCACGCTGTGGTACTCATTTCGTGGTGATGTAAAAATAAAGAACAACTCCCCCACTATGGGATGATGAGTTTTACGTTTTCAAAAAAGGTGGGATGGCTACATAAATGTAACTTGTTCATACATCTTTATTACAGCTGTTTATTGCATAATGTGCTTTACACTTGATAACATTTCCTGTATTTTCCCTCTATGTATATATTTTTTTATTATAGCTCCACGGTGTGGACAAAAATCCCCTTCCCCCCCACCCCCCGATGGGATGGTGTATAGTCTGTTAACAGAAAAGGTGAGACTGTCACTTAAATCTGTAATAAACATAATGACAAGTATTGCGGGGTTTATATAAATTCGCTTTTCTTCACCATTTTAAGGTTGGTCACTTTTGTCACTTTTATTGTCATTAAAACTACTCTTGCATTTTTTACGCGTTGGTATATGTTTATAATAGATATGTTACATTCCACAATATGCTTAACACGTGAGGGGTGAAGTTTTCTGTACTTAATTTGTCCAAATAACTAAAATTAACACATCCTTGTTGCAACTTTATTACTTCATAATGAGGTGTGAAAAGTAATGATAATGAAAATATTAATTTTTATTTATTTTTCATACCGTTAAAGCAATGCCATCACGAGGCCGAAAAAGAGTCAGGGTTTGACTCAGAGTTTGTCACACTCACAATCGTGGAGAAAAAAAAGTTGATCTCTGTCTATAAAGGCAAAACTATTAATACCACATCAATGTATAATAAGACACCAGCACGAAAGGACCATTGCAAGTGAACTCGAAACAATGATGAAGTGGTACAATACCATGACACTTTTTCACGAATCTGTATGCCTTAAGACGTTCAAAGGGTGGCATCTGTCCTTCATCAAACCCGTCGACTTGGTGCGTACCGTTTTTTTTACTTAGGATTTGAGGACCAAGTGCATTGCGTGTTCTGCTACTTATGTTTTGCTGACTGGAAAGAAGGCGAGAAGCCAGACACCGGTCATCGTCTCTACAGCCCTGACTGTCTATTCGTGAAGGGCCACGAAGTGAGGAACGTGCCCATCTTGATCGAACGTCGTCACCCAGAATTCGCAATGATGTAT
The DNA here is from genome assembly GCA_023313725.1 of Lithobius niger. Lineage (NCBI taxonomy): Eukaryota > Metazoa > Arthropoda > Chilopoda > Lithobiomorpha > Lithobiidae > Lithobius > Lithobius niger. The sequence continues at coordinate 25,314 of JAHWFP010161281.1, read as the reverse complement.
GAGTGGTTGAAAAGTTTCGATAAATGGCCCGTGTAAGCCCGACAAAAGGGTCTCGCCCTCTCCCTAGCCAGTTTCTTCTACGAAGGAGTTTCCAACCGTGTCACATGTTATCAATGTATCGGTGTTCTACAAAACTGGGATAACAAAGACCCATTGATAGAACACGCGTGACATTTTGGTGAGTGTTCCTTTCTTCTAGGATTTAAGGTCCGGGAATTAGTGGGTAACGTGAAAAAATATCTTTTAGAAGAATACCACAACAAGCCTACTACTCGGATAAAAAAACCGAGCGATGATTTGGAAATAAAACTGAAAGAACTTTCCCCAGCAAAACCGGATTATAAGCCACTTTGTAAAAAATTTAAATCTAGGACAGTGGATATTGCATTTCTACAGTACGCTCATGCAATAACTTGCTGGGCCTGTATGGTGAAATCCACACATTACTCTTATTGCATATTCAAACACATAAGAGTTTGTTTACCCCCAGTGATTACTAAATAAAGAGTATTTTTGGTGTAGTTTTACAAACATTCTAAAACTACAGAACTCCTACTCCTTTATTTAATACTAGACTGATTACTAAAGGAAGCCTGTGCTGCGCATGGTTGGTCTTGGATACGTCGTTTGCAACACTGGTACGGTTTGGTTGCCCATGTGTTTAATCGCTCATGGTACGGTATGGTTGCTCATGTGTAGATTCAGATTTGTTTAATACCTTTGCAATGTGCAGTGTAGTGGCAATGTGAACCTCTGCACTGCGACTAAAGCTGACACTAATTACCAAACTGTGGACACACTATTTACATGACGCTGTGGATGCGCTATTATGTGCCCCTCCACCCAATGGGAATGGGTGTGGTGTGTGGTTAAAATTGGTTAAATGACTGCTTAAATCTGTAATAAACATGATTACAGGTAATGTGAATTACTTGTAATTAAATGATCATTCTTACATTTATTTTACCCTTTCGTACTTTTTATTTATAGATCGTTGATAAACTTAACACGAGGAAGAGACTGCTGGAAAAGAAATACCTCCCCCCCCCATTCCCCCCAGAATGGGATGGTGTGTGGTGGGTTCTAAGAAAAGGTGAGATTACCATGTAAATATAATCATATTAAATATTATGGTTATCACAAGTGCTTGAATTCGTTAAGAAATTAAAACCAGGCTTGAATTCCATAAAAATGTTGAATTTCTAGTTTGTGATGTTGCGTGATCCCTGTATAAAGAACATACAGTATTGATAAAGAGCATTACTTTTCATTAGATTTAATTTTTTTTATTATTTTTGTAACTTGTTTCGCTATACAGGGTATTAGATTCTGTGTAAATTGGTAATAATTGCTGTTATATCCTTGGTAAAGCTTGATAATTTAGTTATCACGCTGCCAAAATATGGCATACGTTAGGTCACAAGCCCCATTTTAGGGTGTTATATGTTAACCTTTACCATATTATCCATTTAACAACCAGCGTGTAATGAATTAATATTTGTATGTGTAGTGCATACAGATATTTTTACAAATATTTTTTATTTAGCTGTTGTTAGACCTGCACATCACACACAGGATCTTCATGGAGAAGTCGTGTGATGTCGAGATAAAGCAAGGAGTACAAAGGAAAACTCAACAACAGAAAGATGCCATTAATCATAAGATAAAGAGCGAGGTAAATATTGTAGGATAAGGTAACAAATTTTGTTTTGAGAATTTGGAAACATTTTTATGAACTACCCTGTATACAGTACAACCTTTAACAATTTGAGTGGCGTGAACGTCAAGCCATATGACGTTCACGGCACAATGTTACAACTTCACTTCCTTCTCTTCAAAATGCTGATGTTAAGAAACTGTGAAATAATACGTTCTGTCATTTAAAGAGTTAAAATCTTACCTTTTCCTACACCTTTATTTAACATTGGACCTGCACATTCGTGTATTTCAGTTTAATAAGTCAACACCATTTATTCTTCTATTATCCGTTTTATTGAGCACACAAATTTACTGTGTATTCGTGTATTTTTTAGTAAGTTATTTTACATAGTTTATTATTTTTCGCTGATGGCATCTCCAGTCCGTTTAACAAAAAAAGAAAATGACAGGGCCGAATCAACAACAGAAAGATGCCCTTAATCATAAGATAAAGAGCGAGGTAAATATTGTAGGATAAGTTTACAATATTTATTTTGAGAATTTGTAAACATTTTGTGGACTACCCTGTAATACAACCTGTAAAATCTTAGCTATTCCTACATCCAGTCATGAGAAATTTTAACAAATTAGCTGGTTTCAGCTTTTTGTGCTGAGCAACATTTTCAGTAGGTTCCCAGTTTCTATTTTTTGGGAGACCTACTTCTGACTTCAGTTTTAAACTTACGGCAGGACTACCGTTTAAATTTAGGTGAATCTTAAAAGCAATCGCAATTAATATGAACCTTAAAATGTTCAGCTTTTTTCCATTGTTAATACAAAATATGGAAAACCCATCCGTTTTCTTTTTTTTTTATCAAGAATATTTTCAGCTTTTTCTGTTTAGGGACACTCTCATCCCTGTACATCTTTATTTAATATTGGACTGATATACTGGGCATTCGTGTATTTATTTTAAATAAGGCCATGAAAATTATTTGTGGTTCTCGGGCATTTTCATTACAAAAGTAACCAGGCCACTAGATTTTTAAAAATTTTATTGGAGGTCTGATTTAAACCGGGAAAACACTTGGATCTTAGATATTTAGACTAGAAGTGGTTAACTTACCATAGAGTATAATTATAATTTAATGTTAAGTTAGGTTGAATATTATTTCAGGATTTTCTTGCAGAATAATAAATTTAGTTTGCTCTAGCAAACAAAAAGTGATGACCAGGGGCATATTTGGTTATTTAAAATAGTTTATTATTTTTCAGCTGATGGCATCACCAGTAACATTCGTCTGAAAAAAGGACAAGGTCAATCAATAATAGAAATATGCCCATGATAATAGGACAAAGAGCAAGGTAAATATTGTAGGATAAGTTTGTAAATTTGTTTTTTGAGAATTTTTAAACATTTTGTGGACCACCTTGTACACAACCTTTAAAACGTTAGCTTTTCCTACACAGCCCACTTTTATTTAACATTATCAAGGACCGCGGTAGCGGTCCTTATGTAAGCCTCAGCATGAACATCCGTGTTAAACGTCAAACTTTGAACTCCTAAAGTTTCGCCCAAAATTGTCATAGACCAACGAAATTCGGTATTTGGGGTCGTGTCATAACTATTTCACCACATTACAAATTTTAATGACAACAATTGAACCGTTCGGCATCCACAGCATGGTCATTTCTTGTTGTTGTTGTCTTGTTGTTGTTGTTGTTGGGACTCTTTGCTCTGACCTGGAGATCGAGTCACTTAACCGATTTTCAAGTTCTATAGCTTAAAACGTAGGTATGGACAAGGCCTAGGGCCTTTCGCAGGCTATTTTAATGCAACTACAATATTCTGGACACGGAAAGCCAAATGGGCTAGAACTTTTGCTCTCACCTAGAGACCGAATTAAATGAACCGATTTTCAATTTGTATAGCTTAAAATGTAGGTATTAACACCGACCAGGGCCTTTTGAACCCGATTTTGATGTGACTGCTGTATTCTAGTCGGCAGAGCAATTATTATTGCAGAGCACTGGGCAAAAATCATTGACGTACTCTTTGCCCTCACTTGGAGGTCGAACCACTGAACCGATTTTAGAGTTCTATAGCTTAAAACGTAGGTATGGACAAAGCCTAGGGTCTTTCGCATGCTATTTTAATGTGACTACAATATTCTTGACACGGAAAGCCAAACGGGCTAGAAATTTTGCTCTTACCAAGAGATCGAACCAATGAACCGATTTTCAATTTGTATAGCTTAAAATGTAAGTATTAATACCGACCAGGGCCTTTTGAACCCGATTTTGATGTGACTGCAGTATTCTCGTCGGCAGAGCAATTATTATAGTAGAGCACTGAGCAAAAACATTAATGTTGCTATTGGGACTCTTAGCCCTCAGCTGGAAATGGAACCACTGAACCACCAATTTTCAAGTTCTATAGCTTAAAACGTAGGTACGGACAAGGCCTAGGGTCTTTCGCATGCTATTTTAATGTAACTACAATATTCTTGACACGGAAAGCCAAATGGGCTAGAAATTTTGCCCTTACCTAGAGATCGAACCAATGAACCGATTTTCAATTTGTATAGCTTAAAATATAGGTATTAACACCGACCAGGGCCTTTTAAACACGATTGTCATGCGACTGCAGTATTCACGTCAGCAGAGCAATTATTATTGTAGAGCACTGGGCAGAAATAATTAAGTGGAGTAACAAATTTTTGCAGACATTTTGCAGAAAACATAAATTTGGTGCACAAGTCTTTCTTAACAGTAAAAATCTAACCAGCCATGGAACCCTACGAAATATCCCAAAGTGCATTCAGTGGCCCCCCCCCCCCTCCTGCACCAGAACCCATCCCCCCCTCGTGATGCCTCCCAGGGGTTTGGGCAACAAATTCTTAAAGATCAAGCTAAAAACATGAAATTTGGTGCAAAAGTCATTCTTAGCAGCATAAAACGAAATCAGTCATGGAAAACACTCTCTTGTAACAGTTATTTTAAGATGATTACAGTGTTCTTGTCTGTGTTATTCTTGCTGAAACAAGAAAAAAATAAGGGATATTAGTATTAAAAAACGCTTTAGGGTATAAAATATAGATGTAAGCCTTAAAAAACTTAAGCTTTAAAGGAACAGATTTTAGAAAAAGACATGTAAGCCATCAGCATCTCACTAATACGTGTAAAAGAAGCTCCAGCTTGTTTTTTGGATCGCTGGAGATTCTTTTACACGTATTAGTGTGACGCTGATGGCTTACATGTCTTTTTCTAATATCTGTTCCTTTAAAGCTTTAAGTTTTTTAAGGCTTACATCCGTATTTTATACGCTAAAGCGTTTTTTAATACTAATACTGATATACCGTGCATTTGTGTATAAATGAACACTACTTATTATTCGTTCGTCTGTTTTATTTAACACACTAATTTATTGTGCATTCGTGTGTTTTTAGTAAGTTATTTAACGTAGTTTATTATTTTCTGTTGGTGACAGTCGCCGGTTAGCAAAAGGGGAACCTTCAAGCAACATTATCACACATTACATCTTTTAAAATGAAATAATTATTTGTATACAGTATTTCACTTTTCTTTTATAGATTTAATGTATGTATTCATTCAATTGGAAATAAATTGTACCATTGATTCTTTAATATAAAAAATACTTTGAATGAAAGGTAACTATCCCATCCATTGTGGATAGTTGGTTGTGATTACCATCCCCAGCAGTATCATACTGTCGGAAATTCGCCAAGGTATTGTTATACTTTTGTCTTTGAAATAATCGCGTAAATTTTGCTTTGTTTTCTGATGGCTACAATATTTTAAAGTACAAATCTGAACGTTTTAAATACTATACCATACATATATCTATACATATAATTACACAAGTCCGAACAAGTCCGCAACGCAGCCATCGGCAGCAGCCAAAGAGGCAGCAGCCACCTGCAGCTGCATACGATGCCATCTCCGCCATCTACCGACGGAACGGCAAATTATAATTAAATTATAATTAAATTATAATTATAATTATAGCAACCAAGCCCCGCTGAGATAGTAGCTGCACCCGGAACGAACGGCCAGCAGCGCGAACATACGATGCCATCTACCGACCGAACGGCAAATTAAATGGGGGGGAGGGGGCACGATACCCCGGGCCGCCCCCCGCGAGACGTCGCGGAATGAGCGAGCGAAGCGACCGACTCCGCTAGTATATTATATTTTTGCAATTTTATTAGTATTTATTAATCTGTAGACTCAAATATGTATTACTTAAATATATACACGTTTATTTTTTATGCATGAACATTTATTCTATGATGGTTTAAAGTGTGAGGCAGCGTTCTACCTACTTTAAAATAGTCATACACGATAACATCTGGTGTCTTGGTAACCGTTACACCATTTTCGTAGTCCTATATTATGAATAGATCGTTGATGTAGGTGAGATGATTCGAACCCACTCGTCCTACATACTGACCGTCTTCTGTGTAAGCTTCGCCCGTTTTGTCAGTAGGTTTTAACTCGAATATACCACCCAGTTTACATTCGGTCATCTCAACAATTCCCGATTTTTGACCTTGTAAGTGTGTACAATGAATGGATGGACTAGTGTTTCTTCGTCCCATGGTTTGTTTTCCTTCTCTAACCAAGGAGCCAGATGCAGTCCCAGCAATCCTCGACCAGTTTCAAATCATGTACGAACCGACCGAAATCATGTACGAATATACGCTGATCGACGCTATACATGCCTACATGTGGTTTCTCCCTTTTTCAACACTCCTTCGTAGATGTCGTCCTTGGTGTTGGTGGTTCCCTAGCAATTGAGGAGATTTCCTCATGCCAACGTATATTCATCACCCACCAGCGCTCCGGCCGGAGGTTTTTCGATCGTTGGTTTCAGTTGACGCACTGCCGTTACGTCCACGTAGCTAGGATCTACGTGTAGTCACTCATTCACCTTTAGCACCGAAGGATGAGATTCCGTCACATCTGTCACGAAGCGTAGACAGTTGCCCAATCGCATGATATAACTTTTGCGATTGTGAACTAAATGCTCATTAGACGGGGAATTGTTATTCACGAAAGACATGGACCCTTTGTCAGACTCTAGGAACATGCCCGTGGCGCAGTGTAGTTCTCGATTATCTTACCAGCATAGAACACGGAAGCTGCAGAATATATTTTGTGTTCGTCCGTTCTGGAGGAAGGAGCAATCTTGAGGACATCATATTCGCTAAGACCACCTTTAATTTGTCCAAAGTCGACTTTCTGCAGATCGATTTCTGTGAATAGAGAGATTCGTCCCGTTTCGTATAAATACGTCTCTATTTCGAGCAACTCCTGCATCTTGCTCTTCTCAACGTTGGTGAGAAGAGTTATAAGGTCTTTGCCGGACGCACTTCTCGCCAGTTCAGTGTAGCGCACGACCTGCTCCGTAGCGGGTACTGGTTCCGCTAACAGCTGCTTGGCCTGCAGTTTGAATTCTACGGTGTTGTGGTAACTGTTCCCTTCTTTGTCGCACAAGTACCCCGAACTTGAATCCGCATCGTATATTTTCAAGTACTCGTACTAGGGACTGATGTCAAAATAGTCACGGATTCCATGGAAATACATGCGCAGCGTGTTGTGGAAGAATGCGAATTCCATCACCGGAAAGTAACCCACTTCCCGGTTTTGCAAGTTGACTATTACCGCATCCTAAATATTGTTGGGTATTGGGGCACCCGGTCTTATCTCAAGAGTATCTACGTGGGTCACACCGAGACGGATGGAATTGCACCACTCGGAAAATTATGTTGAGAACTTCTCTTTATTAGCTGAGGGATCTAACGAACCCTCGGCAATATCGAGCAACAATTGGTCCAGATATTCTGGATGTTTTTCCTCTAAGAATCTGACTAGTAACAAACCTCCTGGGTAAACGAGCTTGTCAGATTCGAATTTCAACATCGACGACAGTTCAATGTTGCTTCCCAACTCCAGCAACGCCTCTTTCAGTCGTTTTCGGTTCATATCCTTGGATCCAGCCTCAATATATTGTGCTATTCCTTCCTTTAGCAACAAACGTGGTTTTCTATCGTGCTCACCATCAGTGCACCTACTACCTCTCGCTTCAAACTGTAAACTATCGTGTTCATGTAAACGTAAATGCGCGACTGGTCACAATCTCCCTTTACAGTCGAGTATGTGATTCCACCATTATCTATACTGATACCTATTTCTGGCCCGTATTTCTCGTAAGAATTTTGGTCTTGAAAAATGTATATTTTTATATTTTTTTCAGTCTGACGAAGGGTTCCTTCTCTAGTGGACAGAATGATCGTTGAAATGCGCCGATGACATAAATTAGTTCGTTGTCTATATCGACCAACTGTGACTTAGTCAAATAGGAATAGTACACTATATATTTCACGTTCAAGTCGACGTGTTCGCGTTTGAAAGAGTTTGGAAAAAAACATGTTTTTTACGATGCTTACTTATCTGTTTTTTAATAATACTATTTTTTTTTACCCAAATGAGACAAATGTTTTTACGACGCTTACATTTCTATCTATCTACCCTTTTTTAATATTACAATTTTTTAACCCCAATGAGGCACAAAGGTTTAAAGATTAATCGTACCAAGACTGTTGTGCCATTCACAAGGAAATAACTGGATAATGCAGTGCTGTACGATTACAATTGAAGTACTAACTTAGTCAATAAGTTAGTGTTTGGATGTGTACCTGACATCAGAATATGATGGAATCAGCACGTGTCTGGTATTGTTAGTGGTGCGGAGAGGATGATGAGATTTGTTTATAGTGTACTGCAGGATGCTCCTATAAAAAATATTCGCTTGTTGGTGTACAAAATTTTTGTTAAACCAAAACATGAGTATGTTTCATTTGTTTCGGACTAATAAAATTCCTAGTTGTGAACCTAGTTCCACACCTCTACACCCTTACTACACTAAAGAGGAAATAGGTGAAAAACAAGTGAGCACCGGTGCAAGCCAAGACTTCAGTACGCTTCAGCTGTTTGAGACCAATACACTTTCTCGTAACAAACCTCGACTAAGTAAGTACCCACTTTGTAGTTACAAATGCAACAAGTTCTCCCTGCAGGTGTAAATAAAGCAAGCTTCCTCTGTGTAACTGTAACATAAAGCTCTTGTCTAAAGTCTCTCTTTATGCACCTAGTTGCGCATCAATCGCTGTATTAAAGAGGTTTTACGCAAGAGCTTTGTGTCTCTGCTATATAGAGGGAGCTTGCTTTACTTAACCTGGAAGACCGAACACTGGCTTCATCTATTTTTTTTATATTAGCAGCGATGAAAGTCTTCCATATTAGGCACAACACAGAGGTGTTCTGTCCCGGCATTATTGTGGACAAATCACTTTTATAATGTGCCTATTTTTGTGTAAAGCATGGTTGTATTACGAAGGAAGGATTTCCACATACACAGAATGCTACAATATTCATTTTTCTTAACTGTCTTCAACTGGAATGGGTTGGCAAGGGATGTGGCTTGTGCTAAACACATGGAAATGATTTAAGAAAAACTTGAGACTGGAAGGCAGGCATGAGAGGGGTCTTAAACAAAAAAGCTAAAAGTATTTTGAGCAAAAAAGGGTATACGCATTTATTTGAAAATAACTGAACGTTTTTAATGTTTGCATTAAGGTTTGTTTTAAGATTCACCTAAATTTAAATGGAAGACCTTCCCTAAGTTCAAAAACTGAAGTCAGGAGTACAAAAAAAAATAGAAAATAAAAAACTTGAAACTTATGTACTGAAATGTTGTTGCTCAGCCCAAATTAGCTGAAATCAGCTAATTTGTTAAAATTCTCATGCCTGTGGAAGGATATGATCTGGTCTAACCGATTTTTGTTTTTATCCTGCACCCGGTGCAAATTGTTTTAATAGTGCCCATGGACGCAAAAGTATTATTTTTGTCAATCGTAAAATAAGATATTTCCCACATGTTTAGCACATGTTACTTCCTTATAAAATACAAATTATGTGCAGCAGCATATTCAATAAAAATTATAAAGAGGAAGTGACAGCAAGACAGCAAGATAGCAAGGATGTAAACCCTTTTGTGTTGCCCTTTGGACTTTTATATTATCAGACTACCCAAATGGGACTCTTAAATTGTAATTCACTGGAAAAAGGATGAAAACGAAGGACGCTACGATGATACAAACCTTTATGTTCCTACCTGAGTGGGAAATTGAACTCTACTCATTGGCGAATTGAGATCAAAGATTGTGGGTTCAATTCCACACACGGACAATCCTATCGTACCTGTCCAAAATATAAAATAGGTTTGTATCCTTATTTATTTTATGGTTCTTCAGCCAGTAAACTTGTGACAGTTCATATCATCAGCCAGTAAAATCTATACCAAATCTTATAACTTTTTTTTACTATTTTATTTGTTTTTATATTATAAACTACTGGAATAGGACACAAATAAAGGACACTTGAAATGGGACAAAAACGAATGATACTGGAAATTCCAAAAAATGAGACATACTTGAAAATGAAGGATACTGGAAAAGAATAAAAATGAAGGACACGAGGATTCAAACATTTTTACGTAGTTCTTTGGACTTACATATCAGACTGCCTGACTGGGGAATTAAACCCTACTCATTGTGGGATTGAGATAAAGGGTTGTGGGTTTAATTCCAAGTTCGGTTAATCCGATATTTGAGTTCAAAATTTAAATTGGTTTGCATCCTTTTATATTTAACCGTTTTCCAATCTTGCATTTCGTATAGACACGACGAATGCAGTAATAGTTTCTGTTCCCGCTGGCATGCAAGCAGAATCCCTTTTAAATATGAAATATGTGCAGTTCATATCAGCAGCCAGCAAACATATTCACCTATTCTTTCGAAAATTTTTATTATTTTAATTATAAACCACTGGAATAGACAATAATTAAGGACACTTGAAAATGATATAAATGAAAGACACTGGAAAAGAAAAATGACTGATGCAGTATGGATACAAATTCTTTACATTGCTCTTTGGCAAGCCATTTTCAGTGAATTTCCACAGTTCACTGAAATTTCCCGCAAAATTTCCTGCCTCGTTCTAACCATTAAACATCACCCCCCCCCCAGCCTTCTTGCATATTCTCTACACCTCCTATCCACTGGGAAAGTGGACAGAAACAAAGGACACAACGAGGATACAAACATAATTACGTAGTTCTTTGGACTTGCATATGAGACTACTTGAGTCATTTGGGAATTGAGATGAAATGTTATGGGTTCAATTCTATATTCGGGTAATTCGAGATACAAGTCCAAAACATGAATATATTTTCAATATCATTTATTTTACAGTAGTCTGTTTTTGTTTTCCATTTAGTTAATTTTATGGATAAAAATTGTGATGGTGCCTTTGGTTTATGGTTGGGATGAATGATTATTTTAGATCATGAAAGAACGTGAACGAGCACACAACGCAGACTTAAAAAAACACCCAAAAGAAAACCGCGAAGATTTACATAAACCCACACTTATAAAAAGAGTATATTTTGTAATGTAGTCGTTACAAATATTCTAGTGCTATCTCATACAACATACTTTCACTTTATTCAGATGACTGGTGTTAAAAAGCAATCACCTTACTCAGATGCTAAATGGTATTAGTAAGGAATACGTCATAATGGTAAATTGAAATAAGATAAAATCTTTAAATAATATAAAGGAAAATTGTAAACAACTCATCAACTAAAACATTGTTCTATGAGATACTATAAAACCAATCCCTCTCCAGAGCACTGCTGTCTACATCCTTCATTGATATGTATATTTGAATAAAAAATAAGCACGTGAATGAATGTTTAAAATCATAATGTGAAACAAGTTTTTCTGGGTTCAATCTAACAATTTGAAATAAATAAATACATGCCTGTAGTCCAGGTAACAGGGAACCAAAGTGCAACTGAGATACATCCTTGAAATGCTTACAATAGTCCAGGTAGCAGGGAACCAAAGTACAACAGAGATACATCCTTCAAATGCTTACAATAGTCCAGGTAGCAGGGAACCAAAGTGCAACTGAGATACATCCTTCAAATGCTTACAATAGTCCAGGTAGCAGGGAACCAAAGTGCAACTGAGATACATCCTTCAAACGCTTACAATAGTCCAGGTAGCAGGGAACCAAAGTGCAACTGAGATACATCTTTCAACACTTACAATAGTCCAGGTAGCCAGCAATGAGAGTGCAACCGTGATATCTTCTTCGAGCTGTTATGGTCCTCCAGGTAATTGGAAATAAACCTAGATTATAATTATCATTAATAAATCTCCTTAGTAATTATGGCCCTTTATCCGTTCTGTTTTTTTCCTGCAAGGACCCTAGTCTATTAGACTTTAGTCCTAGCACCGAAAATAGAAAATTTAAAGCACTAGATCTGGTCAAAACCCTAATTAATAATTACGGTCTTTTGTCCCTCTCTAAAATTTCATGCCGGGATAAGTTTTTGGACTTAGGTCCCGGCACCAGAAATAGAGAATTTAAAGCACTATATCCTGTCGAAACACCCATTAGTAATTAGGGTCTTTTGTCCCTTTTCTGAATTTTCATGCTGGGACTCTTAATTTTTTGGACTTGGATCCCGGTAGCTTACATCAGGTTGAAGAACAATGGAACCTGAGAGAGAAGGGCACATCGATCTCGGTTAGAGAAACCGAGTTAGAGTGTAAACATGCTCTGACTCTACTCCGTGTCCGTGAACTAGTTTAAGGTACACCGTTCTCTCGCTCGGCCTCTTCTGCTTCTGTAGTGTGTGCATCGATCTCAGTTAGAGAAACCGAATGAGGGTGTAAACAGGCTCTGGGACTCTCTTTTGGCAGTACTGTGTGTCCATGGATTAGTTTATGCGACCTAGTCCGCTTGCTTGGCCTCTTTAGCCAATAATGAAGCGGCCCTATGGGGCAGCTTTGTTGTGCGGAGTAGTAACCTTGCGGTAGCGTATTGTAGGTTACCGGAATGTACCCCCTACTTGGGGCAGCTAAGTGTTGTAGGAAAGTTTTCATCGGGCAGCTAGGTGTTACGGGAAGTCTTCGAGGGGCAGCTATCGGTTGCGGGCAAGTATTTATGGGGTAGTGTTGTGGCGGTAGCAAAAGGCAGAACAGGTAGCAAAGAGTGGATCCACATGGTGGGCTTTCGGATTTTTTAAAAATACGATAAATCCACGAAAAATTGCTCAATTTTGATAAGTAAGGTGTCTATGGGGTATCTAGAGGACAGGCCTTTTGCTACAAACTTTGAAAACGGACATTTGATGGATTTTTAACACAAAAACCGCTATAGGAAGGGGCCACTGTAATGGCCAGAGCTACAGCGAGACTACTGTCCCTATATAAACCGTGGCAGTGCACCTAGCGTTGCTAACGTGGGTCAAATCGCGAACTGGGAGTGCTAGAGAGCTGAATTTTGGAAGGTAGACAGGTTTTTTCATGGCTTATCTAAGAAGCCAAACCCCCTCAAAATTGGTCGAATAGTTCAGGAGTTATTAGAAAAAAAACATGCGACTACAATAAAACCTGTACGCCCACCATCCGAATTTTGGCTTCAACTGTGTACACTCAACGTTAAATAGCGCTGCTAACCCAGAAGAAAATGAAAAGTGGTCGGATAACGGCCAAAATCGGCAAGCGCCCAGGGTAGGATGCTACTTTGACGGCCCCAGAAGATGGGCGCCCTGGGACCAAATCTGTCACACTGGTGAAACTAAATGTAATTTTCATATCATTACGAAAGGTACGGAAATTCAGTTAAACACTTGGGGCTCGAAAACCAGCAGTGCGAGCATCATGAAACTTGGTGTGCCGATGCGTCTGGTCGCCTTTCTCATTTCAACCCTATCCCCATGTCCATGACCCTGTGAGCGGCGCTATTCGAAAAAAAAACCTGCGACATCTCTTGGAAATAGTATTACGAGTGTTAGGGCCATGCGGTTAAACCGTCGGGGCTCGAAAACCATCAGTGCAGGCTTCATGAAACTTGGTGTCACGGTAGCCCTCCTCTGTCCACACATTTCAAGCTTATCCCCATGTCTGTGCACACCCTGTGAGTGGCGCAATTAAAAAAAAACTTGGGACCACCTAAAACACCCTGCGACAGCCCCCTGAATGTTGGCTTTGCCTGCGTGCACTCAACATTATCGTTGCTAACGCAGAAAAAGTGAAAAGTGGTCGGATCGCGGCCAAAATTGGCATGCACGCAGAGGACGATGCCAGATGGATGGCATTGAAATATGGGCGCCTCGGATAAACCCTGTTGTTCCGGTAACCCTAAATGCACTTTTAGCATCCTTACGCAATATTTGGAAAATCGGTTAAATGGTCGAGGCTCGACAACTAGCAGTGTGGGCATCATGAAACTCGGTGTAATGATGCGTCTCATTGCGCCCCGCATTTCAAGCCAATCCTCATTTCCGTGTGCACCCTGTGAGCCACGCTATTCACGAATAACCCCACTCAACCAATCTGAAAAAATTGGTGCTTCTCAGCAAACACTCGTGTTTTTTGTCTGAAACTTTGTAGCTAAGGGTATTTCGTCCTCAAAAAGCAAATGAATAAGATAGGAATATAAATTACACTGATTTTCCAAGGAATTTTTTGTAAGTTAATTTGCCATATGCGTTTTTCAAAATATGCTGTCGCTTGCTGACCAAACTGCACAAAAAAGTCAATCAAAGCCACAAATTTTTCGTTTTTATGCTCACCATGCAGTGTTCGTTGATATCTACGCATTTCTTTATTTACTTAAGAGTGTTTAATGCTGCACGAACAGAACCTACTCGATTTTGGGATTTATTTACAGATCATAGAGTGCCAGTTCCATGCATAAGAGGTGGAGGGGCTTTCAGGAAAATTTACCTCCTTGCCCTTTTTGTAAAAATATACCCCATTTTGCTTTTCTGAACCGATGAAATGCAGGCTAAAATGGCAAGAAGAAGTCCAGGAAAGCTGCAGAAAATGATAAATAAGGATAAAAAAGAGATTGATAAGCCAAAAAGAGTCTCCAGAAAAAACCTTAGCACGCCCTTTTACTCTCGCAGGTCTGTGCAGTATGCATGTTGCTATTGAGTTCAACAGGTTGTGCTTCACATGCAGGAAAGGCATTTCAAGGAAAACAAGTAGAAAAATACAAAATAGCACACGTGCAGTTGTCCTGCTTAGCTTGCATTAGCTCTGCCATCCCAATCACCAAATTACCCGCCACAAACTTACTGCACTTCCTGAACTGTCGAACTTGTTCCCTATTGAGGTTACTGACCCAACTGATTATAATTTACTGATGCTACCGGTTCAGTTAAATGTTGTTTACAGTTGCTACTCTCCAGTTGATAATATCCTGGAGGTATTTGTCCAGTAGGAAAAAAATAGGGTTGGAGTTACTGGTTCGGGTAGCTACATCACCAGTTGTTGAACTATTCTCTAATGGCAATACTGGTCTAGTTAAATATATTTCACTGTTGGTTACTGGTCCAGTTAAAAATATCTATTGGAAGGATTGGTCCATTTGAAACTATCTACTGGTTGTTTTGGTCCAGTTAACAAGTTGACAAGTAGTAAAAACATTTGTTACTGGAGTTGCTGGTCCAATTTAAAGGACCCTACTGTTGGTTATTGGTACATTTCAAAATATCTACTGGAGTTATTGTCCAGTTGAAAATACTTACTGGGAGTATTGGTCCAGTTTAAATTTTCTACTCTACATGTACTGGTCCAGTAGAATTTCTTAGAATTTCCTGTTGGTTACGGTCCAGTTGAAATTAGCTATTGGTGTTACTGGCCCATTTGTACATGTTCTACTATTGGTTACAGGTCTAGTTGAAAATATCTACTGGAAGTATTGGTCCAGTAGAAGATATCTACTGTTGTATTGGTCCAGTGAACCAGTTCACCAGTAGACAAAGCATTTGTTACTGGAGTTGCTGGTCCAGTTGAAACGATGTTACTGTTGTTACTGGTCCAGTTCAAATATGTAATAGAAGTATTGGTCCATTTGAAAATGCCAACTGAAGGTGTTGTTCCAGTTGAAATTTCCTACTGGACATACTGGTCCAGTTGAATTTTCCCATTAGGATTTCCAATGGGGGGGGGGGGGCTATACCGAAAATAGATTTTTATTTAATAACTCCCGTTCTAATAGAGCTATGGGTCTGACATTTTTTGGACGTCCGGAGGGTATGTACAGCTATGGGCACATCGACTTTGAAGTGCCTAGGCCATTTGGTTCAGAATTGTGAAACTTGAAACCAATGATGAGCACTGAGCGTCAAAAGTTGATTTTTCCTACAGGAGGTAGAGCTATGAAACTTTTGGGTGTCGAGTGGGTTCCTTCAGCTGGGTGCACAACAAATTTGAAGTGTCTAGAACGAATGGTTTGGCTATGGCGAACTTGATCGTCTATGGAGGTGTTTATGGAGATTGCTGCAACAGCATGCGGGACGACGGACACGTCCTCCTGCGAGTTGTGTGTCGGGTCCCAGGGCCAAGCTAAAGACTGGTGACACTTGCTATGGCGTGGGACACGTTCTCCCACAACTTGTGTGCTAGCGTCCCAGGGCTAAAGACTGGTGTACCTTGCAATGGGTACATGCGTGGTTGAAGCCAGATGGTTAACTACGTTGATTTTCAGTGTGTTAACATTGGGAGGGGGGGGCAGGGTTTTTTTTTGGTCGCACGAAACTCCGAATCTACACCTCAGATATTGATGGGGTTTGGCTTGTTAGTTTGGCTATGAAAAGATCTATCTACCTTCCAAAATTAAGATCTCTAGCATTCCCGGTTTGCACTTTGACTTGCATTAGCAATGCTAGGTGCACTTCCACATTGTATAAAGGGACCTAGTATCGAGACCAAAAAAACGTGCAGGGAAGCCAAAAATGAAAGTTGGCTGAACGAAGCACGGCTCTGCCCTGAGTCTCCCAAGCACTGTAGGGATGCATTCTGAAGGGCCTGGACTGTCTGGCTTGGTAGTGCTGACTCTTGTGTTAGCAACGCTAGATGCACCAAGGAACATCGCTCGGCCGAACACGGATTTGCAATCGATCAAAGCAAGATTTGTTCAGCGCTTTAACTACTTCATGCCGTCGACTACTTCATGCTCACTTTGTCACGGATTATTGATTCTCGTTTTCATTAGTAGGAATGCCATTCTTCTGCATTAGTAATGCTGATGTAGGGGTCCTAATCACAGGGGTGGAGCATAGCTTGGCGTGACTAAGGAAACTTGGACGGGCTATTCTCTATTCTGAATAAACCTGCAGAGTTGAAGGTTCTGTGTAGCTGTGCAGACCTACCAAATAGCTCTCTACCACCTTGTGTCCTAACTGAAGAAGCACTTAGGTGGCAACGGTTAATTACTTGCTTTCTGTGGTCTTGGTGCTCTACATCTGCTTCGGATTGTTCAGGGGCACGAACGACGGGTTAGCAGCTACACATGATGGACTGTGTTTACTTTTTCGGCTAGGGAATACGAAGTTGGCTAGCATCATCGGTCTGTGTATACTTCTTGTTTTCATGGTTCGGGCACAGGACAGGTTTTGCAGCCAGGTCAGGCCAGATTGGGGGATTTAAGGGAAGGAGTCCCTGGGTTTGCCTATATTTCGTCTTCTACGTACACTTTGGTACTAGACGAAGTCTCTGGAGGATAGGCAGCATGTCATTTTGTTTATTGCTTGCTGGAACCCCAAAAGCAACACCGGGGTTCATATAAATTCTGTTCTTTCCTGCCACAGAAGGATAAATGTGCTGTAGCGCCGATTGCGGCATCGAGCAGTGTCCCACACATTCCCGAAGGTATGTGCAGCTGTGTTCCTGACCAGGTTTCGGCGCAGCGTTCCTGAATTCCATAAGAGATGGAGATGAGAGAGTTCAGTATGAGGATTTGGTTTTGTGATACCGTGTGCCTGTATTTACGAATTAAATTAAAGTTAGATGGGCAAATGGAGCTTGAAAACCTAATGAAAAGCGGGGGGTTTGGCAGAAGAGGTACGGCAAAACTAAAGAAAAACGTGAAACAAAAATGCGCTCTGTACGAGAGATACCAAACGTCCTCACTGTGGCGCTGATTACGGCATCGAGCAGTGTCCCGCACATTGCTGAAGGCTTGTGCTATGGAAGGGCAGCTGTCATGTGCAGCTGTGTTCCTGACTGTGCTTTGGCACAGCATGCCTAAACCCCATAAATGATGGGGATGAGAGAGTTCAGTATGAGGATTTGGTTCTGTGATACTGTGTGACCATATGTACGAAATAAATGATAGTTTGATGGGCAAATAGAGTTTGAAAGCCTAATGGAAAGCTGGGGTTTGGCCGCAGAGGTGCAGCAAAACTAAAGAAAAATAAGAAACCACAAATGCGCTCTGTACGAGAGACACCGCCCGTCTTCGATTCCGAAAAGAGATTGAAATGAAAGGATGATATTCAGAAGTTGCTTGTTTCGAAAATTTGACTAATTTGGACAATTTTCGTGTTATTTTGAAAATTTTTGAAAAAAAGGTATTTTTTTTGGAAATGTAATAGTGAGGGAACACTACCTTAAGTAATGTCAAGTATAGGGCCAAACAATTGTTGAAATCGGTTAATATTTAACTTTCGCGCATCAAAATCGAATTTTGATCAGTTTTGTCAATTTTTGTACATTTCATTTATATTGGTCCCGACCTTTATTGCCCTTCGTATGTCTCTGTATTGTTTAAACAAGTAAACAACATTTACAGTTTATGAGGGCCATGGGGGTGATGCAACGGAGATGGTTAATCCCCCTCCTCCACTCCCCAATTTAGCATTGTGTGAATTCCTAGTGGAAAGAAAGCGTCAGAACCGCATGCAACCAAACCATATTACTCATTTATCCGTCTTTTCTACCTAACACCACTTCCTGACCTACATTAAAAATTTCAGCATTCTGCTGAAATATTCATTTGCGCAACTTAACTTCATTAACTGAATCTCTTTGCGTTTGGATGTGATTCAGTATGTAACACGTGTTCGACGTTCACAAACTGACTCAGAGCAGTACTGCTGCAGTTACTGAAGTATGTTCATTCAATTTGCATTGTCTCTTGTGCTCCTCATAAATCTTTGATTGCATAGTGAGTCGACAGTGAGGTCTTTGGACTGGCAGTAGTTGTGGCCTGTAAGCTGTGTGGTGGGAACTTTACTATTTAGAGGAAGTAAAAGTCGTAACAATGTTTCCGTAGGTGAGCCTGCGGAATGATCATCACGGTGCAAAACAGACGTTTGCACTCTTGCCAGTGGGGGGAGGGGGGGGTCAACCGTCCTGACAACCTGGCAAATCGAACGCATTCAGGGAAGCCAGAGCCTCTAAATGGTTTCAGCTGGCGATGTTCTATAGTCGGCTTTTCCTGGGAGTCAGGACTGGGCAGCGTAGTACCTTGACCATGTAGTGGGAGGGAAAGCAGCTCGGTCTGGCCCACGTTGCGTCAGTCGGCCAACAACCAGGTAGTAAGTTAGGGCTACAGGTCAGTGTGACACTATATTGATCATAGCTAGACTGCTGAGGGAATAGTGCCCCTTTGGTTTACCGAGCAAGAACAATTCCCAAGTTCTTTGGGTGTCTCGGCAGCAGGAGCACGCACCCAGGATGTCCAGGAAGTGAGCCTGCGTCATAGGATTCTCTGCATGTCGGGCATGTCTAGTATTCGTCATAAATACTAATAATTGCTGGAAATAATATTAAGGAAAATTGGAAATAGGCTAACAGCGAAAATCATACACTAGAAATAACGTAGTGTATGATTTTCCATAATTGCTATGCAAGTGATCTAGGGGAGAACTGGGTAGCCGGTTCGAATCTGGGTCATGCCACTCCGACGAAACGTAAGTGAATAAAGGTGGCTTACTGAACTACGCTATTTCTAGTGTACGATTTTCGCTGTTGGCTTATTTCCAATTTTCCTTAGTATTCGTCAGGTTGGTTGGTAATTTTCTGCGAAAAGGTCAGTTGACTGACGGTGAACAGTGGATCCTCACCTTCAGGTTGGAAGATTGCTGCACTAAGCCGGTTGAGCTGTTGGACTGGCAACAAAGACTAGCGGTGAGCAGTGGATCCTCGCATTCGGAATGGAAGATCGCTGTTCTAAGTCGGTCAGAGCTGCTGGCTCAGCGGTATGACTGCCCTTAGTACTAGCTTTTGCCGATGTGGGGAAGCTATACTGGCAAAGCGAGTCGTGGCAATGTGGAATACAGAGCAGTATCTGATGGCAAGACTGGTGGTGAGTAGTGGGTCCTCGCCTTCAGGTTGGAAGATCGCTGCAGTAAGACGGTTGAACTGTTTGACCAGTGAGTGTGCGAAGCCTGTTGGTGAGCAGTGGATCCTCGCCTTCGGGCTGGAAGATCGCTGTTCTAAGGCGGTGATGATGGCAAGAAGACGGTGAGCAGTGGGTCCTGGCCTTTGGGCTGTGGGTACTCTGTTCTAAGTTGATCGAGTCATTGGACCAGAGGCAATACTAGCGGTGATCACTGGGTCCTCGCCTTATGGCTGGAAAATTGCTTTTCTCAGCCAGTTATGCTGTTGGCTTTGCCTGTACTACGGTGTCCTTCAACTGATAAACTAATATAACCCTCTAGTGTGAGCCTCTAGTCCATGGACAGCTTCTTCTCAGAAGTCTGGTTGGCCAGCAGCAACACTAGAGCATCTGTTTAACCTTCAGACTCCAATACAGTCCCTACCACCACAATGGCAAGATGCACTTTGCCAAAGCACTAAGTAGAGGGAGAATTCCGTTAGGCTTAATGGACATGGTCCAATGCCCGTTACAAGACTTTGCACACAGACAAGTGATTTGCTATTCGCTCCACTCACGTCATGAAGACCACAGATTGGGGAGCAGGTCTTTTTGAAACTAGGCTGGGCATGCCTCAGCTTAGTTTGGTCAATCGCCTTTCAGTTTATTGTTCGACGTCAATTACTCGACAGTCGATTACTCTTCGTGAGAGTTCAGCTGAGTTCAAAGTCCAGTAACACTATGTATCCTTCACAATCACCGCAAAGGCAGTCAGTCAGGCCACACTAGGTGTCCCAGGTATCAGTCGCAGCCGCCACAAGGGCAGCTGGTCGGGCCACACTTGGATTCCCAGGTATTTGTCACAATAAATCCCGCTGTAAATCCCCAGTGAGTGCAAGAGGCTCACACTCAATACCCCCAGAAGTTGACCATGTGGGCAGGCATTTTTGGGGATAGGATTATCTGGCAGCAGTTTTTCATTGATGGTGCCCTACGTGGACAAATGTACAATATTGCACAATGAAATTTAGAAAGTTCAAAAGTGGTAACCACAAGTCTACATCAATTAATCATGCCTGGTTATGGG
The DNA here is from genome assembly GCA_023313725.1 of Lithobius niger. Classification (NCBI taxonomy): domain Eukaryota; kingdom Metazoa; phylum Arthropoda; class Chilopoda; order Lithobiomorpha; family Lithobiidae; genus Lithobius; species Lithobius niger. Next base: position 4,316 of record JAHWFP010161281.1, on the reverse strand, counting down.
AAATCCTTAAATATTACGAAATTGTTAAATTCAATAAACGAATAATAACAACCAGAAAATAAATACAATACTGTGTTTGCTATTGCAACTAAAAAAAATTAAATTTGTTGAACACAGAATGAAATCAACCAACCACATAAACTATAATCTCTATTTGTGGAAATCTGGATAGGCAAAGAAAATAAGGTGGCTGTTCAGTCGCAGGAAAAAAAGTATCATTATGCATGACAAAACCTATCTATAAAGTATTTAATTGACTTACTATTACTATTAGTATTACTCCATTTAGTTATAAATATAAATAAAGCAACAGTTTTAAAATTGATTTTGTTTCAATTTGAAAGTCAATTTTGTGGTTTTGTTTTAAACAAATGCATTCAAGAAACGTTGAATTTAGGAATAAAAAAGCCATGGAAAAACAAGCATTGGAAACAAAACCTGGAAAAAACAACCAATTGAAAAAAATCAAACAGAAACATTTCCGCAGAACGTAGGCCCAGACAAAAAGGAATGAACAGTAAACAGCCAATGGAAAAGTGCTACCCCGCTATGCCCGGTACAAGGAAGAACGCCAGAAGGATGGTAAATTCAGGGTTTATTCCAGGGCCACGCGGTCTGTCCTCAGGAGATGTTGTCCAATGGTTCAAGGATGCTCTGATCAGGGCTACTAGCAGAGTGGCACACTTCAGGAAGAGTTCTTAGCTGGTTAGGGTCTAGCTCCCAGAGTGGGGCTGCAAGGCCTTAAGTACCTAGAGCTGCAGCCAGTACCTGCCACTGGTGGTGCAAGGTACTTCCTGTACTATATCCTGGTATCCCATGATCCATCTCTGCTAGCAGCTACCCCTAGGGGCAGGCAAGGCCAGAGCCATCCAGACCACTGATCCCCAGGTTCTGGACCATACATCAAAGTACATAGCATTACTGGAATACATCAATAAAGATACAGAGTGTACAGAATAGATAATATGGAGCCATAGCATCAAGGTAAAGAGGCCCACTAAGGCCCTAGCTTAAAGAGTACGAGGAAGCTGTGGAAACCGTCGTTGCAGAGGTTCTGCCCTCGAAAAGAAGCGCCCTCGCTTCGTTAAGGTAAGTAAAAATTATTTATTAAGCTAAGCTATTTTATATACACAATAATCAAAGTTCTCAGAAATTATTCAAAAATAATGCCAAGAAGGCGCGCATTAACAACAAGTTAAAATTAAGGATGCTATGGGGACGTTTAAGCTTTTTATCTGCTAATAACTCAATTGTTTGACTGTTCCAGCAGGGTGACATTACCTACGCGTATCAGTAACGTTTTCTGTAAGGTCTGGGAAATCTTTCAGCGTCAAAATTCAGACATTATTCCCGTAAAAACCCGCTACGCAAACTTAATTACTTGAACATTTTCACGAAAATTATGCAGAAGCAAAAACGATTTTTCAATATTTAAAATACAATCACAATCAATCAGTGCAAAAACAGTCAAGGAAAAAAACTAAGTGCATGATGCACGAAAATTCACTTGAAAACGTAACCATCAACTATCGGTTATCGTTATAAATAACTAAGAAAGATTTCTACTTCAAAATCGTAATTGTCAAAATCGGTTGTCAAATATCGGTAACAACGCGTGTCAAATTTGACTAACGCGGTAACAATCAGCTAAGTTCAACCCGAAATTAGTTTTTAATTATTGATTCAAGTATTGTTATCCTGAACAATTAACATCATCAGTTTATTGATTTATCAATTAAAATAACAGATTCAAGAAACTAGGTAACGGTCACTAAGGGGAAGCGTGAGAATTGCACGTGAATCATTTTCATTTTGAAAAGTTCGAAGATGGCAGATGGTAACCTTGCTCCCGCGAACCTGGAACGGTTCCAGGCCGACCTCATTGAACTGGCCAATGAGATTGTTTCTAATACTTCTGAAGAGCGATGGTCCGGTGCTACCCAATACCTAAAATGTCTAGTCCCCATGCTTTTCCATGGGTACAACTTTTATCACAATCATTTCGAGCCCGGACAGGTCGCCCCAGAGGCCGGACCTACTGTGAACTGGGCCTCTCCGCCAGCCACTCCTCCCATCTCGCCCGCCGACGAGAGCCTTAACAGCGAATCGCCACTCTTTCCCGACCCCGGGGATCTGGAAGGTTAGTCAAGTGTAAAGAAACAAAAGAGAAAAAAAACCCAATGTCCAACCCCCGCTTCTGAAACCCTTTCCGTTCATTGCACGTTTATATTTCAGATGACAGTTCTGATTCCGGTCTACCCCACTCCGAGTAACAAAAAAAGAGTCCCATGCACTGGAGGGAAGAACATTTTGCGACTACCTTGTCCGTAACTACTTGTAAAAAAAAATTGTTTTACGATTTCCCAATAACTAATAATCGACATCAACTTTTAATTTAATTTAATCACTATTAAACCCTCGTTTTACTCCTTGTCCATTATTAGGTTAGTTTTCCTTACAGGGTAGATCAGTGTTTTAGGTTAGTCCAATACACCTTCATCAAAAAGTGTAAACTCTCTGGTGAAACTCTGGCTGATCACGAAAACGCGCTAAGCATTAAGCAATAATTTCACTCTAAGTACTCATAAGCAAATAATTTTAACGAACCAACCATATCTTAGTCTATCCCTGAGTCTCATCAGATTGTTTACATTTAAATGATATTTCTTCCAGTTTACACGAAATTTTGCGATCCGCATGCGAAATTATTTTAGATCTAGCTACTGCTGGCCGAAAGAAGACCCAGAAGAAACACAGTAACTACTTTTAGATTTAAGTTTAAAATTCCTCGGAACCTACTTCACTAACTGGGTAACGTTCACCTTCAATCTGTTCACGTAAATTATCTATATGATACACATAACGAGAAATTATACCCGTATTAAGATCCTTAAGCTGATAAGCTACAGGACTAAACTTTTTAACAATCTCGTAATTTCCGATGTAAATTGGTGCCATTTTCTTCATAAAATAGCGTGATTTGTCACTTTTAGGGTGATTTCGTACGTAAACTTTAGTTCCTACCTCAAATTCTTTACCCATTTTATGTTTATCTGCTTTTGCAGCACGATGTAATTTAGCCGCTTGACGTTTGCGTACTGCTCTCCTAACTATCGCACGCATGCGTGAAGTTAAGTTTAAGATGTGTAATGGGTAATTAACTTCGTCCGTGTGTACTTTACCGACAGGGGCTTCGGGCATTCATAACTCCCTTCCTGTTGCTAACATACTTGGGGTGAAACCCGTCACCGAATCCGTTGCTGAATTTAATGCTAACTGTAGTTGCTTCAAACGCAAATCCCAATTTCTATGACCTGACTTTTCGTCTTGCACGTAAATTGCTAGCGTTTTTGCTAACTCTTTCATCCATCGCTCAGCTAGGCTGGACTTAGGTGAATAGACTGACAGAAATCTTGCTTTGATACGCCACTGTAGGCATAAATTCTTCATTATTTGTCCTCTCAAATTATTGGAGCTGTCGGAAAAAATTTCCGCTGGTACGCCATGCCGTGAAAACACTTCATCAATGAGTGCCTTTGCTATAGTTTTAGCTTCAGCGTTCCTTAGGGGAATTAACTCAACCCAATGACTCCACTTATCAAGCACCACTAGGATGTAAGTAAAACCATTTGTACTCCGTACCAGTGGGCCTTTCAGGTCAAATACAATACTCTCCCATGCTTCCTTTTCCGTTACTATCATCGTTTTAGCCTTCTTACGAGTCTGCTGCTCCTTATGGACCTGACAAACTTTACATGTCCTTACGTAATTTGAAATCAACTTTGTAGCACTCATCCATGTGTACAAATAAAATATGCGTTTTATCGTCTTGCAAACACCCATATGAGGACCTGTAAATGTATCGTGTACGAGCTGAATGATTTTCTTTTGCAGCGAACGGGGCACCAAAATTTTCAAATTCGGCGCATCTACAACATCTTTATTTACATCCACATAAATTATTCCGTCACTCACAATTGACTTTGGCTGGTATTTCAACACAAACTATGAACCGAAGGTGAATCATACTTTATTTCCTTCGTTTCTCCCTCCAAAGCTAATTTTAATGCTAACGTGTATTTATCTTTTAACGTTCCTGCTCTAATCTGATCAAGCGAAATCTGTTCGATATCCAACTGATTACACAAACAATCGTTGTTAAAAACGTAACAATTCTGACCCGTTCGTTCATCCATAGCCGGTATCAAGATTGGATTAGTGATAGGAGTAAAGTCTCTTTCAGATTCGTATCGTCTAGATAATACATCCGCGATGCGATTCTGTGACCCTGGGACGAAGCAGATCTTAGCGTCCAA
>JAHWFP010161280.1:0-43126 GCA_023313725.1 Lithobius niger | reverse complement strand
GGCCGGCTAAAAATGGTTTCTTTGTGCCTAAAACATACTTAACCTGATAATTTAGCATTACATTCCTCGAATGTCGAATGTGATGTTCCCCTGGAGGTTTCTTCCGGTGCGCAGCCGCCTACTTGCATATCCCCTACTGCGCATGTGCGTGGCAGTACTCCCTTATAAAAGCGACAGCGCGCACGCTATCTGCATTCATTTTACTCTCAATATGTCAGGCGGTGACTCGAGAGGGGAGGCAGGGCGGGAGTAGGTTAAGTATGTTTTAGGCACAAAGAAACCATTTTTAGCCGGCCTGGCTGGGGGCCGGCTAAATGTTCTTTCTTTGTTGCCAAAACATCTTAACATGATAATTTAGCATTATCAGTAGACCTCGTCACGTTTGGTGGCGGGCACCGTCCTGACGAGCGCCCCGGGATGCAAGCAGGCGTTCCCCCAAAAAAGTTTTTTTATCTGGAAGAGAAAAAATTTTGCCCTTTATTCAGAACAGGTGATAACAGGAACTTGGACCTCTTTCGTAGGATTTGGTGGCCCTGAAAAGGACCGTTGTTTGGGTCTTGCTTCCTTCTGGATGGCTTGCTTCCATCTGGTTGGCTTGCTTCCATCTGGGTGGCTTGCTTCCTTCATGGATGGCTTGCTTCTGTGATCTGAGTGCTTAATGGGGGGTTGACCACAGTTCTGGCTGTGACGATCGGTCCCAGCCGGTGTAGTCCTGATTCTTCTCTTGACATATCCCTCAGGTAGTAGGAGGTGAAGGTTGTCTGGTGGCGCCAGGATCCTGCTGCTAGGATTTCTTCTATTGGGATGGCGTTGTGGTGGGCCCATGATGTGGAGACGGCTCTTACTTCGTGCGCCGTCACTCTCATGCTCTCATTCGGAGTTTTTTCGTAAGCTGCTTCGATTGTTTTCTTAATCCATTTTGATATCATGGCTGCAGATGTTTCACCAGATAGAGGATCAACTGGGAGAAAGAGTTGGTTTCTTCCTCGGCGGATGTCTTCATGACGCGTCCGGGCTAGGTAGAAGCGTAAGGCTCTGACTGGACATAGAAGCCGTTCAGGTTCGTTTCCAACTAGGGTGGATAGAGCCGGGAAAGAGATTGGTTTCGGTGGTTCCGAAAGTTTTGTGTTTTTGTTCTGAATGTTGATCTTGGATAGAGAGTAACAAAGGAAAAGTTGGGTCCGAAGATGCAGTATGCTGGGTCTGCTGAGAGGGCTTGAATTTCAGAGCACCGAAGGCTGGCTGCTAAGGTGACGAGAAACACTGTCTTGCGGGTCATTAGATGAAGGGAAGTGTCCTGTAGGGGCTCATATGGTTCAGACGTTAGGGACTGGAGGACGAGTGAAAGGTCCCAGTCGGTTACTGACCTTCTGGTAGTGGGTCTTTTGTTTTCGTATGAGCGTAAAAGGGCTGAGATTCGGTAGTCGTCAAGTAAGTTGGTGTTGTTGGCAGCCTTGAAGACGGTGTTTAGAGCCGAGCGATATACTAGGGTGGTAGAACCTTTGAGTTTGTCATTGTTGAACAGGTCTCTAAAAAAGTTTAGAAGGGTGGGAAGAGGTGGGTTGATTGTATTAGCTTGTTTTGTGATACATCAACGAATCCATTTGGACCAGTGGCTGTCGTACATCCGGTTAGTGGAATCCCTGGTCGCCTTTGAGGCGATGCGTTCGGCCTCTTCTCGATGAATTCCAGCCTTTTTGAGGAGTTTGATGATAGTAGCCACCCGTGTAGGTTGAGGTTTGGTACGTTCGGGTGTAGCTTTGTTCCTTTCTGTTGGGACATAAGATCTGGTTGAGGAGGCAGACTTCTTGGAGTGTCGACTAGAAGTTCTAGAAGAGGCGGGAACCACGCTGCCGATGGCCACAGGGGAACTATGAGCAGGAACAAGCTCTGGCTTTCTTGGATTTTTAGAAGAACTTGTGGAAGGAGCTTGAAGGGAGGGAAGAGGTAGGCGAATAGGTTGTGCCATGGGAACGTCAGAGTGTCTACTGCTACTGCTGTTTCGTCTGGGATCGGGCTTATGTAGAGGGGAAGTCTGGCATTGTGCTTTGTGGCGAACAGGTCTATCATCGGGGTGCCCCAGATGGTGAAGAGAGATTCGCAAATGGATTTCTTGAGGCACCATTCGCCTGTCGGCGGCTTCTGGCGTGACAGAGTCGGCAATCACATTCCTGTTGCCTGGGATGTGGAGAGGAAGGAGTGTGATGTTGTGCGGTATGCAGAGGTTGAAAATGTCTGACGTTATGCTGTGGAGAGATCTGGATTTCGTTCCACCTTCTTTCTTTATGTAGGCTAGGGCAGTCGTGTTGTCGGACTGGACTTGAATTGTCTTGTTTCTGATTTTCGGAAGGAAATGTTGAAGGGCAAGTAGAATCGCTCGAAATTCGAGGTAGTTGATGTGATCGATCCGTGCAGTTTGGAGGCCAACGGCCTGAGGCTTCTTGTGTGCCAAGATGAGCGCCCCAGCCGGTCTTCGAGACATCCGTAAAAATGAGCAGCTTGGGGCGTGGCTCGTGAAGAGGCTGTGTCTTCGTGAGGTTGGTGATATCTGACCACCAAAGGAGGGAGTCCAGAGGAAAGCTGGGACTGACGGGGATTTGCATGTCCGGGAGGTCCTGATTGATTGTCCGGTTGTCTATGCGGTGGTGGTGAAGCGGTCTTACCATCCATCAGCCGTAGGGGACGAGGTTCGCCATTGCGTCCATCTTCCCGATGAGAGAGTTTAGTTCTCGCGGAGAAAAACTTGTTTTCAACCGAAAGTGACTGGCGTGGAGAAGAAGGTCTTCTATCCGTTCCGGGAAGGGGGCAATTCTTGCTGTGGTGAGGTCGAAAGAGGCTCCTAGAAAGGTGCTGGTTTTAGGCGAGATTTTGAGTAGTTTACCCCGAAGCCCAGTTGGTTTAACAGGGAAATGGTCTTGTCCTTGTTTCGTTCCAGTATGAGAGGGTCCGGGTTATTTAGGGCCCAGTCGTCCAGATAAGCATTGGCTTGAATTTCGTTTTGGTGTAGGTTTGCCAATATTGGTTAGAGAACCGTCGTGAAAATTCTGGGGCTGCATTTAGGCCGAAGGGAAGGCAGCGTAATTGTAGATGAAACGAAAGAGGTGCGTGATAGCCGGGTGGAGTGGGACGTGGAGGTAAGCGTCTTCCAGGTCGATCGAGACTGTCCAGTCGTTTTGTTTGAACGAAAGACGGAATGATTCGAGAGTTTCCATTTTGAAATGATCGTTTTGGATGTATCTGTTGAGAGGTTTCATGTTGAATATCAAACGGGAGCCTCCTGACTTCTTTGGTCGGTGAAAATGGAGCTGTACAAGCCCTGGCCTGGCTTGCGGCATTCTCTTATTGCATTTTTCCGCAGGAGTTCTGAGACTTCGAATGACAGTGGTGCTGTTATCGGCGGGGAGAATTCCCATGGCGGAGTTGGGAGAAGTGGTGGTTTCAGCAGGAATTCCGGACGAAAGCCGTGTTCGATAAGGAAAAGGACTTCCGAGTTTGATGTTAGATGCCGCCAAGCCGGGAGGAATCGGTGTAATCTGGCGCCGACTGGAAGGCAGGATGGGTGGGAGGCATCATTGTTGGTTCTTGCGAAAGACGCTTCTGCCCCCTGGTGACGAGTGGCGGCTCGCTTCTGGTTGCGTTGGGCGGACGAGAGCGTGGCTGGTTCGTCCGAAAGGGCTGCGGGTTTCTCGGACGAGAGTCGTTGGGACGGAGAGGCTGAGAGGGAGCCGGTGACTTGATCCAGTTGTCCTGCGGAGGACGGGGGTTGAGCTGCTTATTCCTGAAAGCCGGACGAAAGATAGAAGAAACTTGCTTTTGCGGTTAGGGTTTTCTAGAGATGTTTAGATGAGGAGCAAGAGTTGGGATGAGACCACGGAAGAGCGTGTCTGGCTCGTGGATGGGCTGGTTGCGGAGTCGGTGCATCGTGGAGACATTCAAGTTGTTGGCGGACGAAAGAGCAATGTCCCGGAGGAGTAGAGTGTTGTTGAGAAGGGCTCTGGTAGCCCAATTGATGGAATGGTACGTGGCGAAGCTTGCCTTCTGAAAGAGTTGCATGATTAGGGACGAAAGATTGCGTATTTCTTCGGGACTTGCGTCCGGAGATAATTTCTCGCACAGGGCGTTCACTGCAGTGTTGTAACGGCGGACGCTACGACGGCTTAGGTGCTTGTAACGCCCCCGGTTTCCCTGGTGTACGTGGAGTTTCAGCTTGAGGTTTCTACGGTGTTTACGACGACTTTTTTCGTTATACAACACAGCATGGACACTGTCCCAGCATGGAGGATGAAGCGCCGGTCCTAATTAAAGGGGCCTAACCTTAAACTGTCGGTATCGCTGCCACCAACGGTGGATTTAACTGTTTAACTAGCTAAAATCTAAAAATGGGCTACATATTTAATTTTACACTAAAATACAATTAATCAAGTCTAGCAAACGACTGAAGCTTAAAACTCCTGGTTTTATTTTTTGCGACAGAGAATGAAAACACTTTTACATTATAGTTTGCTTCGGAAAGCTTTTGAATACCAATTATTTAAATAGGCAACAAGTTTACATTTACAAAAAGTAGCAAGTTTGAATATACACTTAGTATTTCATAAATTCAGACAAACACACTTAGTTTGAATAAAAGTTTCAAATTTTCACATTAGAAAAAGTAAATCATGAGTGCTCCCGGAGACACCCGCAAGACTTGACAGCCGCGACTGATTAAAGTCTATCTGACAGTATGTTTCTTATGATCAACCGTCCACAGTTATGTTTCTAAGTTTTCCAAGCACAAAAAGATCAACCTCCCTTAGTTCCCTCGAAAACTGTTCTAAGTAATAAAAAGCCCGGCAATTTTACACTTAGGCATCAGTTTGTTTCAATTTGCCTTCCACAAAAATCAAACCGTCATTTAGTTTAAATTAAAAATCCATTTAAAGTAAACTGGAAAAATTTGGTTTTTAGAAAGAGAACCACTCTGACGTTATGGGGAGAGGAAACCTAAGATGCCGCTACAGGCGTCTCCACCATAATATTCTCTAGCTAGAGAGTTAAGTTAAGTTTTAAACTAAAATTTAGAATATGGGGGTCCTAAACTGAACTTTCAAAAGCTAAACTATAACATACGAACCACCACCATCGTGCCCGGCATGGCATTCTCCGGACATGGCGTCTCCACTCCCGACTGGCGTGACCGGTCTCTAGCTTGAGATCTGTGAGCTGTGCTCACTATGCATTCTGGGGCTGGGGTTTTATGCACATTACCGGAAGTAAGCGCGGACTCGCGGGGTAGCTACGGGGGTCTGATTGGCTGAGGGCCTCGAGAACAATGGAAAGTGGGAGGAGAAGTCGGATGAACAAAGGAACTGGGTGCAGAGCCGTTTGAAGGAGTGGGAACATGTAAAACGGAAAAAGATCGGCCTGTTTTGAGTTTCACTCAATTGAACTTTCGGAAATGGGCCTTTACTTTGTATTATTGGCTACGGATTGAATATTTACATGATTGCAACGTGATTAGGCTCTTGTTAAAGCTTATTACTTGGCTTTAGGTAATGTCTAGAACATTACTATTATATTAAACAAGCTTTAACGGTAAACTGTAGTGTTAAACACCACAACTAGTTTTGGCTGGGGAGGGGGGGCAAAATTGGGTAATACGAAGTTTTTGCACAGTTTGACTTTCGGATTTGGTTTGAACAGATCTTTTTATGAATTCTTTTAGAGTTTAATAGTAGATCAAGCTATTTGTAGGTTTCGGTGGGTCACCGTCAGGTCCAGAGGAGAACTAAAATAAACATATATACACTGAAAAATTCATGTCCGGTAGAATGCCAGGTCGTAATGCGTTTATACGTTTGGACATATGGTAGCGTTTCTGGGGGTAAAAGAATATGAATAAAGTATAAATGTGGTTAAATAAATTAGCTTAGTTGAATGCTATAACGCATTAAGTTACAGAGAACAATTAACGTTTTAAAATTTTAAAGTTAAAATTCGATCGTTGTGGAAATTTTCCATATGGATTGCGGCCGACAAACACAATAAAAAATATCACACTGCAAAGTGGTAGTCTGTATAAATTCTGTTACAATGCACTAAGCTAATATGTTCGGGCTTTTTGCCCTAAAAGAAAAGGATAAAATGAAGATACAAAAATACAGAATTTTATAATGGCGGCCATGATGAAAGTGCGATGTAGTCGGTTTTGGTCAATCTTCAAATGTAGTTTCAATGGTCTTCAAGGTGGAAAGTTCAAAATTGGGCTTCCCCAAGAGTCTTGTATTTGGACTGGCTATTAAATGTCGAAGTGTTGGAGAGAATCGGACCATTATTGGAAAAACGGCCAGATATGCCTCGGCGAGGCATTTGGGTGCCTCGAGAAAAAAAAATTTCATTTTTGGAAAAACAGGCGTTTTTCGGTGGCGCTCGTTTACAGTGTTGAGAACGTCGGCTTGTGAAGCGGCACGAAGACTAAGCCGAAGGCATTTGTCGTTTTCATAAAGGATGAGAGTTGGGACGTCAGCTTTCTTGGGGATCGATAGAGCGGTGCCGAAATCCATCTTCACTTCACTGCTTAAGAATTCGCATTCCGGATAGGTAGCAAAGTTGTTCGGGTTCGTAGCGCCATCGCCTAGCGGGCGAAAGAAGCTGTTTTCACGGCACGGTCGAGGTGGTGGTGGTTCCTTGTCGAGGACGAGTGGGTCGCCTTTGCCGAGCAGGGACCCTTCATTGCGGAGGAGGCAGGTTAACAGCATGGTGGATTGCCCTAGAAGGTTGTGGGGTTTGGTATCTTTGTCTCTCAGGGCAAAGCCGAAACCAGTTTTCAGCCCACGGTTGATCACGGGAGCCTCAGCCGAATGTGCGGGCTTAAAGAGGAAGCACGTCTTTAGGAGCGAAGCCAGCGGGAACGTCTGGTTGTTGGCGGCGGCGTCAGGGAAGTGGATCCGCTTGCCGGACGAGAGTGGAAAGGCGGACGGCAGAACTCCAGTGGTAGCCCGGGGGACGGCAGGAGGAGAAGCTTGCGGGCGAAAGAGAGACAGCTTGCGTTTCTTCTGGGCGTCAGAGGGAGACGTCGATCCCCGTTTACGGGAGTCACGGCTGGAGGCCGAAGCTATCCAGGCTTGCGTGCGGGCGAGTCGGGCCGAAGACGTGCAGGAGGGAGGCGGCATGGGATTGTCTTGCATCTCACGAACCGTTTCCTGAACGATGTTCCGGACTATGCTGCGGGAGACGCTTCGACCTTTCCGGGAACAGTTGGATGATAGGTCCAAGGGAGAGTTGTGGGCGGGCAAGCGAGAAGCTGCAACTGCCTGTTGAAGGGATTTCTTGACTTCACGGTAGACGACTGTAGCCCATTGAAAGTCCTCTTGCAGAGCCGAGAGGTCCAAGGGTTCGGCTGGCAGAGTGCGCTGGCCGGGTTGCAAGGGAGAGTCTGAGAAGGCGTTGGCGCTTGCATCGATGAAGGAGGCAGCAGGGATCGGGCCGACGGCGGCGAGGTCGAGGGCGGAGATCCAGCGATTGCCGAGAGAGAAAGCAGTAGTTTGCGGACGAGAGAGAGCATGAGAGGGAGCGGCGAGCAAAGCGGGAGCTTCGGATGTGGCGGCCATCATCAGGCAGAATTCAAATTTCCGTGCGAAAGACAGGGGAACTCCGGCACGAGGTGGCGTGGAGACACCTCTGGAGGAAAATGAATGCCGATAGCGTGCGCGCTGTCGCTTTTATTAGGAAGTACTGCCTCGCACATGCGCAGTAGGGTCATGCAAGCAGGCGGCTGCGCATCGCAAGAAACCTCCAGGGGAACATCACATTCGGGGAATGTAATGCTAAATTATCAGGTTAAGATGTTTTAGCAACAAAGAAACAACAATTTGTTTTTAATTAAGTTACTTAAAATGAAAACTGAACAGAGGAAACTGAAGCCACTACAATTAACTCATTCAATACTTAATTTTGATATAGGTAACCAAAGGCTCCCAGTGAGGCACACCTATTCTTAAACTTACCTTGAAGCAGCTCTACATATCTGGGCTTGGGTCGTCTTCTTCGCTTGGTCTTGGAAGCATTAAGAAGTTCTCTTAGTCTTGTATAAGTTGTTGAAGACCGACATTGTGTATTGTGGAAAATAACTGTAACAGTACGAAGGCTCTTTAAAGTTTGGCATCAAAGTTCAGTAACATCCATCACATCAAACCATAACAGCACAGCCTTTAAGAAAAAGGAACGGCCAATATACATACATACCTATTTCTATATACCTTACGACACGTATAAGATACTTTTAATGATACACTTTTTTCTACATAGGCTTATACGGTGTACAACGTAATTATATGCTTGGTAATTGAGTACCATAACTTCAATTACTGGTTGTTGCGATTTCGGCCAAAATGTCCATTTTGAGTAATTTAGGATACAGGCCAAATTTCGTTATAATGAAAATTTCAGTTAAACGAAAAGCTCTAATAGTATTAAATTGATCTCATTACAACAAAATTCGTTATTATGAAAAACCAGTACAACCCGAACGTTTTTTTTAAGTCCGTAGTTGTCTGCTACAATGAACGCCAGCGGTTACAGTAATGAGCATTCCAGGAAACGCGTAACCTTGGTGACAGTCGGCCCTACGTCCAATAGCATGGACCCCATAGAAAGCCAGTAGCTGCATCGAGCTATTGTCTCTAAAGTCACTCACGCACCACGTGTTTACGCGATCATCGTAAAAATAGGCGAGAAAGAATCCAAAAAAAAAGCAGCATCAGTTTACCTTATTAGAAAAGTAAAAAAATGTGCAAGCAGTGGATTCTGGAAGAACGAAAGGAGATGTGGCACGAGAATTCGGCATTACAGCTTCAACGCTATCTACGTTTCTGAAGGGTCAGCAAAAAACTGAATAAAGGTGAGGCAACCAAATTTGAGTTTTAAACGAAAATGAATGCGCACTGCTATCTACGATGACATTGACAAATCTGTGTTCAGATGGTTCCAGGAAGTACGATAATGAAACATTCTTGTACGCAACCCTCTCGTTCGACAAAAAACTTAAAACTTTGCCAATAGACTCGGCCACGATTTGTTTCAAGCTAGCGTTGGCTGGCTTAATAGGGTTCGCCAAAGCTACGGTATTGGCAAAAAGTGCGTGTGGTTTCATACTTTGAAAATCGTGAATGATTGCACAGAAAATTTGACGCTATTTCAAAATATTTTAGAGAAACGTTGTTTCCGCAAATTTCAACAAGCATTTACACAACGTCGCTTGTCTTCATCAGGCTTCTACTGTGGGGCTGTTTGAGTCTGAAACTACATTGTGTTGGTTGTTTTCGCCGCGATCTGGTTGGCGACCACTGATCTGCAAAGGCTATCTGAGATCCAAGCATCGTGTTGCTCCCCACTGTTCTTGTAGCAGAGAAAGTTGGAGATGTTTGGACAAGCTGGGGGTTGAATGTTCATGAGGGGAACTTGTGCCTTTTCAGATTGAAGGATTGCTATGGCTTCTAAGGCTCTTAAATGTCTATCGCGATTGGAGTTGGAGTGGACTACTGTTTTGACCCGATCCCATGCAATATCGTGTTTTGTGGATTCGTGGTGCATGGCTACACCATTGTCTTTATCCCCCGATCTCGTGGCTGCTATGTGCTCACGGATTCGTGAGAGGACGTCTCTTCTTGTCTCTCCTATGTAGATGGCCGGGCACTCTCTACATGGGAGTTTGTAGACCGCACAGGAAGTTTCCGGGCAGTTTTTGGCTAAGGCGTCGCGTGGGGTCTTTTTTGTTGGTAATTTCTCCTGAGAACAGGGGAGGTCATCGAGAGGCTCCACGTTAGATTTTATTTTGCTACGTGTTTGGTATCTGTGTGTAGTTGCAGGCAAGCTTTGTGGGCATTGTGGGCTTGTGGGTTGCTCTCTGTGAGTAGCTGTTGTGGTGTGAGGGCCAGTTTTTTCACTGAGGAGGGTTCTGCTTCGTAACATCTGTTTTAAGTTTTGGGAGTTTCTTGTGAATCCCTGGAAATTGTGCTGTTGCTTCGAAAATGATTATATGTGGTGAAGAAAACGATGTATCCCTCGACAAAATCAACAAATGACGTGCAAGTGAAATTAAAAAACATAGAAATACTAGCGCACGGCTTGGTTGATTTCTGTTTTTGTTGCCTAACTGAAAACATACATTACCTGATTTTTCCTTATATAGCAGTTCCTTACTTATGAAGGCTCAATCCCTAGCGATGAAAAGTTGGCTTCCCTGCCGTGTTCGTAGCTCCCTTCCATGTGTGCCTCTATAGAAAGTGCCCGAATTGAGCTGGCTTCATCTTTCTTCCACTCAGGGTCTATCTTGGCGACCGAGAGGGTAAGCCAGACGGGTGAAGGTAATGTACGTTTTCGGTTAGGCAACAAAAACAGAAATCAACCAGGTCATACCCTGGTATTTCTATTTTTTTATTGCCGCCGAAACATGCATTACCTGATTTTTCCTTATATAGCAAACCTCGTCACATGGTGGTGGGCGCCAAGTACGATGGTTACCCGTGCTACGAGCCGGCTGCCCCGGAGTCTAATGACCCCGTGAACCGGGTGCCATCCATGCAGGTGACCGTAAACAGAGAACGGATGGGTAGTATGGCCCACCAAGGAAGAGGGGCGGAGAAATCTTTACGTGAGGAGAGCTGGGTGGTCGCATAACAGGCGACCAGATTTATCGCCACGAGGTGGACTTAGGTGACCATGTAGGAGTGGTACGGTTCATAGTAAGGTTCGAACCATATGCCAGAAAGGTGGAGGAAGCATGGACGGCGACCGTATTCTGGCCAAGGCAAATGAAAAAGTTAGTCATGTAAACACGACAACATTTTCATTACCTTGTGTAGACTGTGTAATGTTCTTGATTCAGGAAGGATGGGCTTGACGACCGGGGAAACCTGCCCACATGATGGCGAGGCAGTAAAATCGAGGAGAAGGTCTGAAGTGGTCGCATCAGGCGGCTGTAGATTGTCCGAAAAAGACCGTGATACTTGGACTGATGTAATAGGGCATAAACAGCTCCTGAAATAGGGAGTATGACAAGTGCGACCATTTAGGAGCAGCAGAGCGATGACCCAAGAGTCGGAAATGAGGAGACAATCGTCTGAAAGAGGCCTGGCGGTCGCATCTGCCAGTCGTATTGTAAAATCATAAATAAACAGGATGAAGGGTTTTAAGGCGCGGAATCTTCAAGGGCTGGTTGAAGAGACGCACAAGAAGAGGCCACTCACGAGAAAAAGAAGAGAGACCGTGTGATCGTGGAGACGTCAATATGTAGAAGGTAGACAATACCGAAGCAAACATCGAGTCGATTGAAGAAGACAAATTTCGAAGAAGCGTTCGGAAAATTGTAAGGAGACGGCAGAGGACCACAAGGCGCACACGAAGAAGTCACTCAAGAGATAATGCAGAGGGACCATGCGACCGTGGAGTCGGTAGTATGTAGACGGTAGACAATATCTAAGAATACCCCGTTGAAAGAAGAAAAGTTTCAGGAAGCGTCAGGAAAATTGGCAGAAGACAGCTAGGAACTGGAATTACAGTGGTGGACAGGAGACTGCAAGGAGTTGGTAGTCTGCGGTGCCGGGGATAATAGGGTCCCGTCATCAACCAAAGTACAGAGCGGAGGCTGCTCGAAGAGGTAAAACTGTATGCGAGGTCTTCGATAGACGAGGGGCCTCTGTTCTGCCAGATGAGCCTTGTCGACAAGGGAAAACGTGCCAGGAGACAAGATTTCACGTGTCGTGGTAGATTCGGACTTGAGGGACCGCCAGTCGAAGCAACCACGGGTGTGTTCCGGATGATCGTACAGATGGTGAAGATAGTAAGAATAGACAGCATAGTGCTCCGCTGCAGTAAGCTGGTTGATCTATTCCTTCTAGAGATCGTGCTGGGGAGACCCCCCCCCTCGTCCTGTGATGGTTGGGGGGACCAGAAGGGGACAGGGAGACCGGTAGCTTTGTCTAGGCCGGGGAGGCTTGTGAACGCATGTCCATCGAGGTTGTCTTGGCAAAGAGAGGGTAAGAAGGCTTGGCAAGGGCGACCGCATAAAAAGATGCAGCCCGGTTCATGTTGGTCAGTGTATGTGGCGGTCTTCCTGACATCCAAGAAGTCATTGTCACCCTAAAGAGGAAGGCAACGTCAGGTCAGACCGGCCCCTTTGAAACCGTGAAGAGAGGCCGGCAGAGCCAGGCCTATGACAAAGACTACGATGCGGTCGTCTTTGGAAGCTGTTGGTAGGGGAAAACACACGGTGCGCCAGTGTTTTAGGGTCGTAGTGAAAGAATTTTGATACTATGAAGTGAACGGTCGCCTGCAGTCCTTCTGCAACTTCTCGTGAAAGAAGCACTGTGTGGCTAACAACTGTGGTCCTGGAGTGGCGTAATACGAAACTGTGGTCCCCTCGGGTGTCCCTAACAGGCCTATGGGCCTAAGGGGGGGGGGGACTGTGAACCATGGACCGAGGGGACCGTGGACAAGGCACAAGTACACGTTGATCCGTGGACCTAATGTGGGGGGGGGGGGTCCAAGAGATAATACCTAGATTCATGTTAACAGGAGACAGAAGATAGGAGTTGCTGGTGAAAGTGAACATTTCTACAAGCAACTGCGGTCCCCGGGGGTGTCCCTAGCAGACGCAAAAACTTGTGGACCATGAACTTAGGCCTGAGGGGACCGTAGACCGAAGCTGAAGTATATGTCAATTCGTGGACCGAATGGAGGATCCAAGAGATAACAGCTAAGTTTTTGTCAACAACAGACAGGAGACAAAGAGGCAGGAGTTACCGACGAATAAAAAGGTTTATAATAATAATAAAACAATTTGTTGCTGGAGCAACAGGTCTGGCAAGGATCCTGAAGAATCTCTTACTGCCAGCCTAAACACAGAAAGGGTAGCTCTTAAGGAGCCAAGGGCAAAAAGATACGGTGAAAGGCATAGAGATTTAAAAGAAAAAGATTCAACACAAGCATGGCCAAAACGAGGTGGTGGAAGGGTAAAGGGGAAAAGGTCACGCCTGCCTTACCAACTTGGGTAGACCTGCCAGGGACACGAAGGTCCCCGTTAGCATTGCCAGACGAGGGAAAAGGAATGGGAAAGGAGGGCGGCCAATTGTCACCACAGAAAAAGCTTAAAAATTTAAAAAGAAAAAGAGCTAAAAGAGTTCAAAATGTAACGAAAAAATTTAAAATAGATAAAAACTAATCAGTAAGAACGCTTGAGAAACCGTGCCAAGGGCATGGTGTTCAAAATACGCTTAAAAGCCGCCACGGTAGTTACAGAGACAGCCTCCTCGGTCAGGGAGTTCCACGGCTCAATCACTCGCAGTGCAAAGAAGTTCTTTCGACACTCCGTGTGGGATTGCTGACTAAGCAGTTTATATGAGTGGCCTCTAGTCCTATCCGTTGCTGGACGTTCGAAGAAGGGGACGTCAATTGGTAGGAGTCCCTTGACGATTTTAAAGACCAGGATGAGGTCTGCCTTGAGACGACGGAGCTCCAAGGGTTCTAAACCAGCCCTACGGAGACGTTCACCTGGTTCAAGGTCTCTGAATCCAGAGAGCCCACGCGTGAATGAGCGCTGCACTGCCTCCAAGCAATCCACGTCCTTTAGGAGATGTGGCGACCAGACCGGACTAGCATACTCCAGAAGTGGGCGAACGAACACCACAAATGCCCTGACAAGGGTAATTGAATTTGCTGCTTTGAAGCAGCGTTTCACAATAGCAAGTCTTCGATATGCCGCCGACGCGACTTTCACACAGTGTAAGGACACTTTAAGGTTGGGTGTCAACCAAACTCCAAGATCCTTTACGGGGTCCATAGGCTTCAATGGTCTGGTCCCAAGGGCATACTGGAAGGATGGGTTCGAATCGCCTATATGTAGGACACCACATTTATCAGGTGAGAGAGGCAATTGCCAAACAATGGACCAATGGTGGACATACTGAATGTCAACCATAAGTGCAGAGCCATCCTGGAAACAAGTAATATTGGTGCAGGATTTCAAATCATCTGCGAATTTAAAGCAAGGACGGGACTCCGTGCCGGGTGGGATCAGGTCGTTCAGGAAAGTAACAAACAGTAATGGGCCCAGCACGGAACCCTGCGGTACACCACTTGAAACTGATAGTTCTGTAGAAGCCACGGAATCCACGAAAACTCGTTGCTTACGATTCGCGATAAAATCACCCAGCCAACCCAGCAACTTTCCACCAATATTAAGGTGTGAGAGTTTGGCAAGCAATTTGGAGTGGACCACCGATTCGAAGGCCTTCTTAAAATCGTAGTACACCACGTCAGTGGGAGCTCCCTCATCCAGAGCACTCGTCCACAAATCCATGGCGAGTAGCAACTGCAGTGTCGATGATCTACCTGGCAAAAAGCCAAACTGGTCACTGTTTAGCAAGCTACCTCTCTCAAAAAAAGACAGCATGTCCGAACGAATAATAGTCTCCATGACCTTGCAAGGCACAACGGTAAGCGCAATCGGGCGGTAATTCTGGGGATTTGAGGCGTCACCACACTTATAAATGGGAACAACATTCGCTGAACGCCACAAGTTAGGAATAGCACAATTATTCAACGAGAGATTAAAAATAAAAGCAAGTGGTGTGGCGATCGAAAAGCACACCTGTTTATAAAAAAAAGCTGAAAACCCGTCGGGTCCCACAGAGTGACTTGGTTTCATTCGTAAAAGAACAGATCTAACCTGTGTAGGGGAGAACTCAACCGAAGTTAGCAGGTCGGTAAAAAGTGGGTTTTTGCGTGTATCCCGCATTGGTGGGATGCACCCATTATCAGAGACTGTGTTGGAGATAAAGATCTGGTTTAGTAGGTTCGCCTTTTGGCCATCCTCTGTCACGTAGTTGGATCCAACAGACAATGGTGGTAAATTTCGGATCGTACGTGTTTTAGACCTGTAAAGACGAAACAGGGAAGCCATGCTCCCCTCCTTTAGTGTGTTAAGTTCTCTTTTGGTGTGCCAAAGGTCCACCATGTCCGCGTATTCAGCCTGTATGTGGATGTAAGAACGACGATTAATTTCCGAAGGATCAATTTTCAACTTCTGCCAGATTTTCAACTTTTTGCGACCCAGTTTTTTAATAGAGGCTGGCAGGAAGCCGTGAGCTGGCTTGGGTGATGGTTTTGCCCGACAGGAGGCAACCAGGTCACAAAGAAAGCTGTGAAACCCGTTCCAGACTACATCAATATCTTCCCCAAGTGAGGAAAGGTAGTTTCTCCAGTCAACTTCACCAAGCATGCTGTTTAGTTTATCAAAGTCAATTTTGCCTGGCAGGTAGCTGCTCTTAATTGTGGTAACTGAAGATCGGTTGACCTTAAATGCAACCATATTATGGTCGCTTGTTCCCAATTTATCTAATTGATTAAGACCAAAGATAAGTCTATCACTGTCCACGAACACCAAATCAAGTGTGTTCGTTCCCCTAGTAGGGAAGGTAACGAGTTGGGTCATACCTAGCGGTGCTATCAGTCTCATGAAATCTCTGTGTGGCCTTTCAGATGCAATTCCAGTCTGCCAGTCTACTGAAGAAAGGTTAAAATCCCCAAGAATTACATTCGAGAAGTTGACCTTAACCGCATCCCCCAAAAAGGAACAAAGTTCGACAATTCCCTGGTCGGAGTGGCTGTTTGGTAGATAACCCAAGACGAAGTTTAGCCTGTCTGCCGGAAGACAGAATGCTAATGCCTCCACGTTGGTAGTGGCGAAAGTAGCTACTGCACTCAAATGTGACTTGTATGCCACCAGTATTCCTCCTGCCCTAGACCCGCGATCCAGTCGAACCAAATTGTAACCAAAGCCACCAAGGACCATAGCATCAGTAATTGCACCATGCAACCATGTCTCAACTACAAAAAGCACGTCGATATCCCCACCAGCTAAGACAACGTGGAAGTAGCCAAGGTTCTTGACAACACTACGGGCATTTAGTAACAGACAAGAAAAACCACGAATAAGAGGGAGTGAGGATGACACCGTGGTGGGAGTATTCCCCATTAGTTGTGGGGGTTTACCAAGGGTGAGTGTAGACTCACTACCTCCCTGCACAAGGCAAGTTTGCCACGAGAAGTAAGATGCACTCCATCTCGGGCAATCAGCGTATGATCGACGCAGATTGTTTCATCTAGGGAAACAAAGTTAGCTTGCTGTTCTATACACAGGTTCTTAATTAGTAAGTTAGTATGAATGATAAGCTTGTCATCATCACGAAATTTTTTCAAAAGGCGAGGGAAGATGCCCACTATGGAAACTTTGGCCTTTGGTCTGGTCAAGCGGATCTCACTTAAAATATCGCCGATGGCTGCTGCAATTCGGTTTGGAGGGTCACAGGACAGGTTATTCGAGCCAACACAGAGAACGAATTCACTTTCTGGGTGTGCTTCGTGAATTAAAGAAGTGGCCTGCTGATGAACGAACTGGGTGGTAGCTCCAGGCCAGCACCATGTTTTGGAGTCTTTATGTGTACTACAACGCAGTGATCTGGTGTGCGAATCACCAAGGATGGTAATTGGTGTTGGTAGAAGGTCGGCCACTTCATGCGCTGTGTGGTTTGGTTGATTACTCAATAAATTGGTGGGATGGCTGTTGGCTGTGCCATGGATAGATTGCACACATGTTGGAGGTTCTCTCTGTATGGTATATGCTCTGTTTCTTTCGTCACATAGATGTTGTATTGATGGAAATGGGCGGGTGATAGCCGTCGCTGGAACCAACATGGGCGGAGTTTCACCGTCACTAACCATGGCCACAGGTGATTTGGAACTGGAGATGTTACCATTTCCTTTGGTGTGTGGTCTATCTAGTACCTTAGCTTTTCTATTGTGCTTTCCTTTGTTAGCACGTGTTGTAACATTTGGTGGTAGAACGGGATTTGGCTGATCAAGTAAGCTACCACTCGGAAGATGTACGGTACCTCCCTGTGATTCTGGTGTTGTATGCTGGATGTTTGATGACGGGGAATGGTCCAGGTGAGCTGATTTTAATTGTATCCTGCCTCCCTGAAGTACGGAAAACACAGTTGTACATTTAACACTGTTGGCACAGTCAAGTTGCACTGGCGAACTCTGCTCCTCAGGTATGGACTCACTAGATTTGGTTGTGGTAAAGTTGTCGAACAGTTTGGAGATGTATTGCATCAGATCCAACTTAAGAGAAGCAATACTTGCCTGGAATTGGGCCGCAAACGTCTCGTGAATTCCCGTGAGCTTGTCCGATAAATCCTGACAGGATTGTGTGATGGCTAAGAGTTTGTTATCGATGGCACCGAGGTCCAAGTCCTTTTCCAGTCCAAAATTTTCCAATTTAGAAAGTACACGAGATGACTTGTCCAGGAGAATGCCGATTCCCGAAGTTGTCTGGGCGTAAAGTGGTGTGGTTGGTGACGAGCTAGTAGAGGAACACGAATCACCATTAGGTGTGGAATGAGTGTCAAAAAACATTGTTGATCTCTTATTTCTCTTAGAAGGAGGACTCGCGTTCCTTGCACCAACAGACGCATCTAAGTTATTCAAATCCTCAACAACGTCGTCGAATTCTGCAGTCATGGTGTAGATTTCAGCTGATGTTCCTGGGCATCACCAACAATCCAAAGCAGCTGAGAAAAAAAAAATGTTGACTAATTCAGATCCTTTGATCGGATTTGACCCGGCACTATTTCAGATTTGTATTCGGTAATTAAAAAGTCTGTAACACTGACCATGCAGTCCGAAAGTCAACATTTTCACTGCTCAAAAAATTGGAGAAAAACTGGCCCTAAGTTCCCAAAACAGTGAGGGATGGGGTCATCAGGACCTAAGTAACCACTCAGGCACAAAAACACACGAAAGAAAAAGTGGCTCCAGCCAGGCTTGAACCCTCACAAATGTACAAGATAGCCCAACAGCAGCCAAGATGGCCGCCCCCACTGAGTGACAAAAACAGGCTCAACCACCAAATTAAAACACTCAAAATAATGTTCAAAACGCACATGGAGCTTCATGGATGATCCCAAAAAGACCTTGGAGTTCTTAACTACCAACTCACCAAAGATGAATGTTCAGTTAAGCCTTAAACCTCACAAAAGAAGTGAATACTTTGGAGCACTAAATACCAACAACTGGAGCACCATTTTGAATTCTCCCCTTGTACTTCTACTTGTAGCTGCGGTCGCCGAGACTGTCCCTCCCTAGAGGACTGTGGACCGAGGCTGGATAACAGCTTGACAATAACCGAAAGGCGGAAGCCTACAGACCGCAAACGCTAGATAGCAGAGTGGTCGGCGTGTTGCAGCTAATGAATGTGAAGGGTGCCGACAGGAGACAGGAGCCATTGGTCAGAGTAACCCTGCAGAACCAGAATTTTGTACAGGCATGAACAGCAGAGCGGTCGTCGGAAGACAGGTACTAGAGTCATGCAGATGTAAACTTAAATGAAAGCTTGAGGTGTAGTCCGGGGATCGCAAGCCAACTTGCTGCACTTCAGGAAAGGAGAGCGGCTATTTGACGTCTTTTCAAATCCCGAATGGCTGAAAGTTATCCGACTTCGGAGACAACGAACCAAAAGTGGTTCTTCGATAAGGGTACCGGCCCGGCCCTGGCCTGAACTCTGAGCCCCGGTCACCCGCGAAGGAACAGAAGATGTCACTGACTGGTGGACGACAGGGGATGTAGCTGTAGTCGACTTGAAGTGAAACTGCAGTACCCTCAGGTGCCTCTAACAAGCTCATGGCCTTGGGGGACCATGAACTGGGGGGCGAGGGCGGCTGCCCGTGTACCTAGTGTAAGGTTTGACCGTATCGTTCCATTCGAACACATAATGACAGTTATTAAGTAATTATCAGCAATTATGGGTCATTACCCCGTTCGACAAGTAAGAACTTTTTTGGAAACATTTGCCAGCCTTCGAACACCGTATGTAGCAACAACTATCCACGTGGACTGAGTTCCATTCTTTGCAACTTGGTTTTTGGCGGGAAGCTTGCAATAAATGAAAAGAACATTTTGCCGGCCCCCAGCCAGGACGGCTAAAAATGGTTTCTTTTTTGCCTAAAACATACTTAACCTGATAATTTAGCATTACATTGTCCTCAATTAATGTCTCCCTGGTGGTTTTTAAGTTGCTTGTAGACGCCTGCTGCATGACCCATTTTCTGAGGTGGTTAGGGCAAGATTTGTAAAATTACTCCAAGAGCATCAAATTAACAAATTTATCGAAATCCCTGTTAACTTTGGCCAATTCAATTCAACTTTGGTCATCTGGAAAACAAAATTTCCAAGTCAAATGCGTAGTCATGGTACTGCACTTCCGGGTCCTTTTCGAAGGAACGAAATTGCGTTTGTAGGGACTCTTTCGTCTGAACAAATCGGGCAAATAATTTAACTTTAACTACTTCATAGTCGAGCATTTCCGTGTCGGAAAGCTGGTCGCAAACCTTGACTAAAACTTCTCCCATTAACGGTAATAAAGCTGTAGTCCATTGGTCCCTAGGAATTTTCTGACTAGTTACAATTCTCTCAAATATTTTTAAGAAACTGTTAATCTCTGTTTTGGGCGTCCACTTATTCATTAATCTAACATCAGCAACTTTACCCGGTTTCACTGGATTTGGTTGAACTGGGGGAGTGCCGTTAACTCCGTTTGGAGCGGCGTTAAGATTAACATTGGTAGCTTGTAGTCTAGCTAGTTCAAGCTGTTTGTCGAGTTTAGCTAAGTCTTGGGCGCTTAACTGGGCGGCCAACATGGCTTCTCTATCTTTTTCTTTCTCCTTGATTAAGGCGTCTCGGTCACTAATTTGAGCTTCTTGGTCCTTAAGGGCCAGTTCGTGGGCACGGCGTTTATCACCTTCGGCCACTTCAAGAGTTCTTAACTTAAGTTATTCGGCTTTAAGAAGAAGCTTATTTTCTTTTACGGCTAGTTCTTTTTTTGCTAAAATAGTAGCCTCTCTCTTTTCTATAGCGTTAGCTAGTGCGTCCGAGAGTTCGGTTAAATCTAGTTTACCGTCTTCGAGGGCTGCTCGTAAGATTTGCACTGATTCGGCTCGAGATTCACTTACAGTAAATCCTAAATTTAAACAAGCCTTTTTTAGGTCTTTGTTGGGCAAGTCATGGATGATTTCTTCTAATTCTTCCATTTCCGACATTTTCGTTTTTAACGTTAAAACGGGTTCAAAATAAAGCCTTTATATTTAAACCAAAATTAAATGCAGCCGCATATTAATTTGAACGTTAATTTTGGACAGAGCGAATTACTTAAAAAACTTCTCTACCAAATCCAGCAAGTTATACATAAAAATACACTTTCAAGGACCCCTAGCACTCTGGTATGTGAATAGCTAAAATACACTACGGCTCTTAACTACAATACTCGGCTTGGCGGCCTTAAAGTACATCTCATGTACACTTACCCCTTTACACACAATCGCTGTGTTGTCAGTCTGTCCTTCCTGTTCCACCGTAGTACGGGAAGTCCGGCACTGATGTATGATGTAGATCGTCTTGGGCGGTCTAATCCACTGGGACCTTGGTTGGCAAACTCAAAATTCACTACTTGGCTGCACGGAGCACCTGCTTCTGGTCTCAGACGGTTCCTCCTACAGCATCGGGTTTTGGGGAGACGTCTCACGGCAGGAGGGCCTCACTGGAAGCGGCAGCTGTTGCTTCCTGGCGCCGGCAGTTGTTGTGGCTGCTTGGCGGTGTTTTGCCCCGTTTTTAACGGCAGGGCGACTTCTGCTTCGTGATCGTGTTTACGTGATCACTGGCATCTACTTCGTGGCCTTATTTTACTGGACCACAGGCATCTAGTTGGACGGGACTTGCATCCTTCTAGGAACTTGGCATAGTAGTATGGCAGGGGGGAAGCGCTTGTCGGGAACAGCACCTGTTGATCCCACCACTGCCACCAAGTTGTAGCGGCGGACGCTACGACGGCTGAGGTGCTTGTAGCGCCCCCGACATCCTTGGTTGACGAGTACTTCTTTGCATTAGGTTACGTGATTATTTCGACTTTACGACAATAAGCACAGCACGGGCTACAGTCCCGGCATGGGGGATGGAGCGTCGGTGTCCTATTCTAGGCCTAACCTTAATGCTACCGGTAATTACACTGCCACCAACGGTGGATTATTTAACTGTTAAAACGAAGTATAAAGCTAAAATGGGCTACATAATAATTTACACTTAAAAACAATTAATCTTACTAGGGAACGAACCTGAGGTTTAAAAACTCTTGGTTTTTATTTTAAAACATCAGAATGAAAAAATAACACTTTTACATTTAGTTCACTAGTTCAGCTTTTGACAAGTTTGGCAAAAACAAATAAATCAAGAATTTACATTAGAAATTCACTTGGATGTACAAGAACAACGATAGTTGTTCTTAAACACTTAATTTAGACAAGAAAAAGCATTTTTATCTTGGGTTCCTATCAAGGAATACCCAGCAAGCTGAACCGCGTCTGCTAAGTTACAACTATATTTGACAACTGTAGTTTTCAAGTCGTCCCACAGTTATTTTTCCTCACGAGGATCAAACCGTCCCTTTGTTTACATTAAAGAATGAACAAAGTAAGAAACTGGCTTTTTAGAAAGAGATGCCTACTCTAACATTATGGTGGTAAAGACCAGCAATGCCGATAAGGCTTACCAACCATAAAGACTCCAAGCTAGAGGTTAATTTAAGTTTAGACTATAAATTTAGAATTGGGGGGTCCTAAAGATAAACTTCTAAAGTTAAACTAGTTACTTACAAACACTACCATTTTGCCCGGCATGGCAATCCCGGACGTGACATCTCCACACCCGACCGGCGTGACCCTTCTAGCTTGAGAGATCTGTGAGCTGAGCTAACGATTGCGTTTGGGAGCTGGGGTTTTATGCTAGAGAGGGAAAAAAGCGCGGACGTCGAGGGTAGCTGCGGGGGTCTGACTGGCTGAGGGCCTGGAGAACAATGGAAAGTGGGAGGAGAAGTCGGTATGGCAAAGGGTTTTGGTGCAGAGCCGTTTGAAGGAGTAAGGACATGTAAGATGGAAAAGACAGGCCTGTGTTGAGTTTTACTCAATTGAACATTGGGAAATAGGCCTTTACTTTGTATTACTGGCTACGGATTGAATATTTACATGTTTGCAACGTGAATAGGCTCTTGTTAAAGCTTAATACATGGCTTTGGGTAATGCAGAGAGCATTACTATTAAATTTTATAAGCTTTAACTGGAAACAGCAGTGTTAGACACCACAACTAGTTTTGGCTGGGGGGGGGGGGGGAATGAGGATTCGTAGTTCTTAAGCACAGTTTGACTTTCGGATTGTATGAAAACAGATCTTTTATAAATATCTTTTGGTTTTTAATAGTAGGGCAAGCTAGTAGCAACATTCGGATGGGTCAGTCAGGATTTGCAGAGATTTAAAACAAAACATATATACACAAAAATTTGTGTCCGGTGATTGCCGATGTCTGTATATTTTGGACTAGTGGTAGCGTTTTGGGGGCAAAAGATTATTGTTAAGAATGCATAAAAAGAATTAATATATTAGCTCAGAGAATGCTACAACGCATTTAAGTTTGAGTAAAATAAATAACATCAAAGTTAAAGGACAGTCGACGATCGCTGTGGAAATTTTTCCTAAAGGTTGCAGCTGTTCAACATAATAAAAAATATCACACTCACAAAGTAGTCTGTACAATTAAGTAGGAGGTTAAGTACCTTCGCAGAGGAAGCTCCTCCTCTAAAACACTAAACTAATGTTTTCGGCTTTATGCCTGAGTGAAAATAAAAAGTAAATACAAATTTTTACAAGTGGCGAAAATGGCGTCTCGTGCGCTACGGTGATTTCACGGCTTCGGTTTCGTGCGTTTTTCTAAATGTTGTAGAATGACTTCTAGATGGAATTTTCGTACTCTGTTTGCGGGGGGAAACAGATAAAGTTCGTGGCTATTAAGAGCTGTTTAGATGAGACGGATTGGTCCATTTTCTTGGGAGATACAGGCGTTTGAATTTGGGGGTTTTTCCCCGGCCGAGTCGCCGAGAGAAAAAAATGTTCCACGGGTTTTTTGATCTTTGGAGGTCGTGTATCCTCTCCAATCGTTTTTCGGCAAGCCGACATTACAGCTTTGTCGTATGCAACGTCGATAGTTTTCTTAATCCAGCGGGAAATCATGGCAGCTGAAGTTTCTCCTGTTTGGAAGTCAACGGGTAGGAATAGTTGACTTCTGCCTCTGCGAATGTCTTCGTGTTGAGTTCTGGTGAGGTAGAAACGGAGCGCTCGGATGGGGCATGAGAAGATGTTCTGGCACATCTCCTGTTAAGTTTATGAGTGCTGGAAAGGTTATGGGTTTTGTTAGTTCGGAAGGTTTTTGAGTTTTGACTCTGAAGCCCGTTCTTGGGTGAAGGGTTACTGAAGAGAAATTTGGGCCGAAGATGCAGTAGGCTGGGTCAGCTGAAAGGCCTTGGATTTCGGAGCAGCGGGCACTGGCTGCCAGTGTCATGAGGAAGACAGTTTTCCTGGTTAAGAGGTGCAGGGAGCTGTCTTGCATTGGTTCGTAGGGGGCTTCCATCAGGGATTGGAGTATGATTGAAAGGTCCCAGTCTGCAACTTGTCTTCTTGATGTTGGACGATCGTTTTCAAAAGAGCGGAGGAGGGCCGAAATGCGGTAGTCGTCTAGAAGGTTAGTTTTATCTGCTGCTTTGAATACCGAGTTTAGGGCTGATCGAAAGGATTGTTGAGCCTTTGAGCTTGTCGATGTCGAAAAGGTCGGTGAAGAATCTCAGCAGTTCAGGTAGAGTAGGGTTGATTGGATTGATTTCTCTTGTGAAACACCAATGAAAAGATTTGGCCCAATGGCTGTCGTACATCTTGTTTGTTGATTCCCTGGTGGCTCTTGTGGCGATGCGGGCGGCATTGTCTTTATGAATTCCAGCCTTCTTGAGGAGTTTGATGATAGTAGCCACGCGAGAAGGTTTAGACTGGGAAGGTTTGGGTGGAGTTTCGACCCTTTTTGTTGAGACAGAAGATCTGGAAGAGGCGTGGTTCCCACACATAGGGACAGTAGGTGTGGGAACCACGGCGTTGATGACCATAGTGGAGCTATTAGAAGGAAGAGGCTTTGGCTTTCTTTGGCTTTTTGAAGAGCTTGGGGAAGCAGTTTGAATGGCGGGAACAGATACGCATAGAGGTTGTGCCATGGGTACGTCAGGGTGTCGACTGCAAGAGCTTGGTCGTCCGGGATCAGGCTGATGTAGTGGGGAAGTCTGGCATTGTGCCTCGTGGCGAATAGGTCGATCATGGGGGTGCCCCATGTTATGAAGAGAGATTCGCAGATGGATTTCTTGAGGCGGGAGAGGGAGTCTGCAATGACGTTCCTGTTTCCCTGGGATATGGAAAGGAAGCAGGGTGATGTTGTTGGAGATGCAAAGGTTGAGGATTTCTGAGGTCAGGTTGTGAAGTAGTCTGGATTTGGTTCCACCTTCTTTCTTTATGTAGGCTAATGCTGTCGTGTTGTCGGCTTGTATTTGGACAACTTGGTTCTTGATGGTGGAAATGCTGGAAAGCGAGGACGATTGCACGGAGTTCGAGGAAGTTGATGTGCTGAAGTTTTTCTTCCTACCAGATTCCTGATATTTCCAGGTTGTTTAAGTGGGCTCCCCAGCCATGATTTGAGGCGTCTGTGAAGATGATGAGGTTTGGGGGTGGTTCGTGGAGAGGGACCGTTTTGGTGAGGTTCATGATGTTCGTCCAACAAAGGAGGCTGTTGTAAGGGAAGTCATTGTGGAAAGGGAACTGGTAGTCCGGGTTGAGATGAGGGTTTGACCAGTTGTCGATCCGGTGGTGGTGGAGAGGTCTTACCATCCATCGGCCGTAGGGGACGAGAGACGCCAATGAGTCCATCTTCCTGATGAGAGAGTTTAGTTCCCGTAGGCAGAATGTTCGTTGGTTCTGGAATTGACGAATGTGACGAAGGTCTTCTACCCTGTCGGTTGATGGAGAGATTCGGGCCGATGAGAGATTGAATGAGGCGCCTAGGAACGTGAATTTTTGTTGCGAGGTGAGGCGAGATTTGGGGATGTTTACGCCAAAGCCTAGTTGGTTCAGGAGATTGATTGTTCTGTCCCTGTCTTGTTCGAGACAGTGGGGGTCCTGGTTGTGTAGAGCCCAGTCGTCGAGGTATGCACTCGCTTTGATTTGATGTTGGTGGAGGTGAGCTTAAGATTGGTTTTCAAATCGTGGTGAAGACTCTTGGTGCTGCGTTTAAACCAAAAGGAAGACAGCGGAATTCGTAAACCTGGCCGTTGTAAATGAAGCGGAAGAATTTTGTGGCAGACGGGTGGAGTGGGACATGTAGGTATGCGTCTTCCAGGTCTATGGAGATTGTCCAATTGTTTTGTTTGAAGGAGAGGCGGATGGATTCCAGTGTTTCCATTTTGAAGTGGGGATTGTCGATGTACTTATTCAGTGGTTTCATATTGAAGATGAGTCTTTGACCCCCTGTTTTCTTTGGGCGGGTGAAGATGGAGCTGTAAAACCCCGGCCCTGGGTTTTGTTTTTTGATGATTGCTAAGTTAAGAGAAGTGAAATTTCCGACGTGAGGGAGTGCGACACTGGGGTTGTGAAGTTCCATGGAGGGCTTGTTGCGAGCGGTGGTTTTAAGAGGAAGGTCGGCCGAAAGCCTTCTTTTATGATTGCGAGGACTTCTTGATTGTGCGATAGGGATTTCCAGGCTGGATAAAAATGGCGGAGTCTCGCGCTGACAGGGAAGCGAGAGAGCCGGTGACAGTCATTGATTGCGACGTGAGTTGCGGTTGCCGGGGGATGAGTGTCGGCTGCGGCGGTCGGGAGTTGCGGCGCGTTTCTGGTTGAAGCGTTGATTGGAGCGTGAGCGAGGCTGTCGGTCAGGCCGAAAGGGCTGTGTCTTGCTGGAGAACTGTCGTTGCGTGCGACACCTGAGGAAGCCGGTGGGTTTTCAGGGGAAGGACGGGAGTTTTGGTAACTGCTTGGCTTAGATGACCGAAAGGCCGGCTTGTCTTGTCGGACAGGTTTAGGTTTACGGGACATGTCCAGGTGAGGAGCTAGTGTCGGGATCAGTCCCCGGAAGAGCGTGTCGGACTCGTGAAGTGGTTGGTTGCGTAGACGATGTCTAGTTGATTCGTTCAGGTTGTGTGCGGTTTTAAGGGCAGCTTCTCTTAGGAGCAAGGTGTTGTTAAATAACGCTCGTGTGGCCCAGTTTAGGGAGTGGTAGGTTGCAAAGCTTGCTTTCTGAAAAAGCTGAGAAAGGAGGGAAGACAGGTTACGGATTTCTTCGGAGCTTGTGTCGGCCGATAGCTTCTCACAAAGAGCGTTGACTGCAGTGTTCAAGACGTTGGCCTGTCAAGCGGCTCGTAAGCTTAGGCGTAAGCACTTGTCGTTGACGTACAGGACAAAGGAAGGCACTTCAACTCTTTTAGGGATGGTTAGGGCTGATCCAAAATCCAGCTTGACTTCGCTGCAAAGGAATTCACATTCGCGGTACGTGTCAAAATTGTTGGAGTTAGTTGTGCCGTCTCCGTGTGGCCGAAAGAAGCTTGATTCGCGGCCAGGCCGTGGTACTGGTGGTTCAGTGTCGAGCAGTAAGGGGTCGCCTTTGCTCAGAAGAGAGCCGCCGTTGCGGAGCAGGCAGGTGAGGAGAGTCGTCGATTGGCCCAGCAGACTACGGGGTTTTGCGTCCTTGTCGCGGAGGGCGAAACCAAAGCCGGTTTTAAGACCTCTGTTTATTACTGGAGCATCTGTAGACTCGGAAGGTTTATACAGGAAACAATCTGGGACTGTGTCTTCAACTGTCTTGAGAAGAGATGCTAGAGGTATGGTCGGATCGTCATTGTTGTCGTCCGGGAAGTGGATGTGCTTTGCGGGAGGTGGA
Source organism: Lithobius niger (assembly GCA_023313725.1). Lineage (NCBI taxonomy): Eukaryota > Metazoa > Arthropoda > Chilopoda > Lithobiomorpha > Lithobiidae > Lithobius > Lithobius niger. The sequence goes on along the minus strand of JAHWFP010161280.1, from coordinate 16,245 downwards.
GTCGTCTGTGGGTGTCGCGACACTGCAGTAGGGTCGACCGACACAGATGAGTGCTTGCGCTTCTTAGCCAACGGATCGGAGATGTGCGACATGCGTTTACGGCTTTCATGGCTCGTCGTGGATGCGACCCAATCTTGTGTGTTAGCCTGTCGTACAGACGAAGTGCACAACGGGGGAGGCATCGGAGTCTTGTCGGCAAAGCGGTGGAAGACCGAGTCGACGAGGTTGTGGGCTTCGCTGCAAGTGACGCTGTGTTCCCTGCGAGACGATTTTGATGATAAATCGAGTGGTGAGCTATTGACTGACAGGCCAGCATGAGAAGAGGCTTCCCGGAGTTTCAGCTTGGCATTCCGGAGCAGTGCCTTGGCGTGTCTTACATCTTCTGCCAGGACCGACAGGGCAGGAAGAGGCGGGGTGCGTTGACCGTCTTGTAGCGGGGAGTCGTCATCGTCGTTGCCGACATGCACGTCCCGTACAGTGCCGGGCGCGCAGCGGTCGTCGCAGACGGGAGGGATAGCCGGAGGAGAGAGAGCAGCATCCGAGGCAAGAGCAGTGTCCGAAAGGGCGGCATCCATCATCGGAGATGAACGACACGAAAATCCAAAATCTAGGTGGGAGACGTGGTGACGTGACAGAACCTCTGGAGGAAAATGAATGCCGAGTCCAACCACGTTCTCGATTATATAGAGGGCTGCGCATGCGCAGTGGGTCATGCAAGCAGGCGTCTACAAGCAACTTAAAAACTTCCAGGGAGACATTAATTGAGGACAATGTAATGGTAAATTATCAGGTTAATATGTTTGGCAAACAAAGAAAGAACGTTTTGCCACCAGAGACACTCGCAAGAGGCAGAGATGCTCTTTGTCGTCTTGTAGGACAAATTCAAGTTGATCGATGTCACGTTGTAAATAATTCTTGTTGTAAATATTGCTGAAGGAGACGAAGTAAATTGGATCATTTTTGTTTGCAAGCATGAGTCGACCCATTGAATTTATACTGACGGCAGCGGTGGTCACGAACTAAGTGGAAGAAGATTTGCCCCATTGGATTTATAATGGTGGCACGCGGTGGAGACTGACCAAGCACTCCTTCATCCCAAAGTTTTTTTTCCGACCAATAAGTAAAATGGTGTTCGGCGAGAAGTTACCAACAGGAGTTGATGAATAACTTCAGGAGGGTGGACAGGAGCAACGAAGCAGAAAGATCTCTCCAGTGAGTGTAGCACTCGTCTGAAGGCAAGAACACGCCAAGTTGCAAGGCTAAACAGAAGATTGACGGAGAGGATTACTGCAGTTGGGCAAAGAACCGAGGCATCCAGACACGAGGACGAGCGATCTGGTAGGAGCAGCATAAAGTCAAGTGTCGTGGAAGATTTGGCCGAATCCAGTGTCAAGGAAGAGGCAGATCGTGGCTGAAGGATTTTGCAGTGGCAGAGAATCGTCGTCAAGGCTGATGTGAAGGCGTCGACTTGGTGTTTGATTGCAACACGGCAACAGGGGTAAGGCAAACTTTTTTTTCACACTTTGGTAATAGGGCGTTGGATTGAAAGGGTTGTTTGTTACGGTACAGTTGCGTGTTGGTATTTTTTTGGTGTGTTGCTGCTTTGATGTACTGTTGGTTACGTAGTGTTTGCAGTAGTTAAACATGGATTTATTAGAGGGGAGGACAGTTGCTGATTTAAAGGCTGTGTGCGGGGAATTGGATTTGGTTGTGACTAAACGCAAATCTGACACTCGGGGATTGTTGAAAGATGGGTTGGAGGCAGGTACGATTTTGCGGGAAGATCTTGAGGCAGCAATTGAGACGGTAGAGGGAAAAAAGAGGGAGTTAAGGGAAAAAGAAGAAAGAAAGAGAGGGAGTTAAAAGAAAGGGAAGAAAGGGAGTTAGAAAGTAGGAAATTGCAGATTAGAGAAGAAGAATTAAAGAGGGAAAGTGAATTAAAGGAACGAACTATAGATCTTGAAAGAGAAAAATTGGATAGACATGAGGAACTTGAGAGAGAGAGGTGGGAAAGGGAAGATATATTAACGAGGGAGAAACAGGAGCATGAGCTATGCATTAGCGAAAAGGCTAGGCAGCACGATGATGAAGTGCAGGCAAGAGTTGACCTTTAAGGAAAAACAGTTAAGGCAGAGTCTGTTCAAATTGAGAAAAAGTATGACATGTATAAATTGTGCCAGCCTTTTAGGGAGGAGGACAGTGTTTTAACATTCATGTTGGGATTTAAGAGAATTTGTGAAAGAATGGGGTTTAAAAGGGAGGAATGGCCATTTAGATTGTTGTCGTTATTGACGGGAAAGGCGAGGGAATGTCTGATGAGGCTATCTGATAGCGATTTTGCACAGTACGACGTTTGTGTTAAAGTCCTTAAGGTTAGGTTTAATGTCACGGAACAATGTTTACATCAGCAATTTAGAACTGCTCAAAAGTCTGATAAGCAGACATACTTATACTTTGCTCACAATCTTATCACCCTAGGCACTGAATAGGTTAAGGAATTGGATTGTGGGGATTCGTTTGAAAAGCTGTTTCAGCAAATATTGATAGAGGATTTTTTGAACAAAGTGCCGAATCCGATACGGGTATGGTTAATCGATAAAGGCAAGCAGGAATCTGTTTTGAACCTGGATTCTCTTGCTGACGATTATTGTGCTAATCGTCAGGAAGCGGTTTTGAGACAGGGGAGGTGGCGGACCACAGGGGAGAAATTATTACAGAGGTAATGGTAATAATGGTAATGGAAGGCATCAACCAGGCAATGGGTACCAAGATATGATAGGCAAAATGGAGGTAATCGAAATGGGAATTCTCTTCTGGAGAGAATAACCAAAATGGTGATAATCATACCAATGGTACACATGGTTCAAATGGTACAGGTGGTAGTAACAATAGTACTGCTTCGGCGGGAAACGCTCAGGCTAGGCCGCAAGCAGGGACTAATGGTCATACTGGAAGGAGAGCGCATTTAAAGGCAGACGAACCACTGAAGTGCCATGTTTGTGGCTAGACTTCACACTTGAGGCGGGATTGCCCCAAAAATAATGCTAAACCTCCAGTTGGAAATGTTTGTAGACAGTTTAGCAATGTACACAGCGGTAAAAAAGTTAGCGTAGAAAAAGGTATTGCAGGAAAGCAGCCAGTAGAGAGTGAGTTTACAAAACCGTGTAAAATAAATGGTGTGAATGGCAGCTATTTGTTAGACACGGAGGCATTTATTGATGCGGTGTCAAGTAGAAAGGTTGGACCGGAGGCATACACGGGGGGAAGGGTTGTGCTGTCCTCAGTAATTTGTCAAGGTGTAATGGAACTTCCGTTGGCAAAGGTGGAATTTGAAACTGAGAAGGGCTCAATTACTTTAATCTGTGAGGTGTCGCCTTACTTTAATGAGGAAGGGTACGACTTTTTACTGAGTCAGAAGTCACATCAGTTATTGCAGTCTAAAGCGAATAGAGTACATGTGCTTTTAAATGCGGTCACGAGGCATGTGACGAATGGCAAAAAAAGGGTTAAGTCAAATGAACAAGCCATTGACAGTTTTGTTGACCCAGATGTACTGGATTCTCTTTTTTTAATTGAAGAAAATGAGGCGGCGGAATTGGTAACGAATGTTGCGTCTGCCCCGAAAAAGACTGCACCGGTAGGAAGTAAGCCTAAGGTCGAATTTAATGAGGAGAAAGCGAAGGTGACAATTCTTGATGAGAAACCACAAACGTTAGTCAATAAAGAAACTATTGTGGCCAAACAGGATGTAAACAAAGAAAAAAAAGAGAAGAAAAAGGTTGCCAAAAGTGAAAAACTTGGTTTAATGACAGCTGGATTCGAGGAGTTGTTGGCTGTTGAAACGAGTGAGTTGCAACAACAACAATTACTTGACGCGGGTTTAGAAGGGTGCAGGATCGCAGCCGAAATTAAAGGTACATCCCTGTTTTGGAAAGATGGAGTGTTAAGAAAGTAATGAGCATCGGAAAATGGTAGAAAATTGTATGATCAGGTGGTTGTACCACAGGCTTTGACTGGGAATTTAAGTTAATTAAGATGGCTCATGCGAATGCTTATTTTGGGCATATGGCAAAGAAAAAGACTGCTAGCTGCTAGCAAGGTTCCAGGAGTTATTTTACTTGGCCTGGGAATGTGCAAGCAAATAAAGAAGAATGTTAGAAACTGTGAAATATGTCAAAAAAATGGTAAGGGTGTAAAGAAAGGTAAACAGGAAATGGTGTACCAGTGGTGGAAGAACCTTTTTTTAAGGTAGTAGTTAACTTTGTGGGTCCACTCAAGAAGACATCAAAGGGAAATAAGTATGTTTTGACAGTGTTGGATATGGCTACGAGGTACCCAGAAGCAGTAGCAGTGAAGGAAGCAAATTCACACACGGCAGTGAACGAGCTGCTGCGATATTTTCGAGGGTATGCTTCCCTGCATTGCTCCAATCTGACCTCGGAAAACCGTTTACTGTATATCGGAACTGACGATGTGCTTTCTTGAGAGGTGTGGTATTGATCTAATTAATAGCACTCCGTATCACCCCCAATCACAGGCGGTGGAGAGAATGCACCGGACATTAAAGGACATTATCAGAGCCCTGGTGGCTGAGTACCCAGAGGAATGGGATGATGCTCTGGCTCCTGCAATGTTCGCCATTCGCTCAACCTCATGTGAAACGACGAACTTTACGCCAGCAGAATTGGTGTATGGTAGGAATGTAAGGACCCTACTTACATTGTTAAGGGGAAAATGGTTAGGCAAAGAGGTGCATGTAAATCCTACTGTGGTGGACTATGTAGTGGAAAGATTAAATGACTGGGAGAATGTGAAGGAAATGGCAAAGACTGCAACAATGGCAGCACAACGGCGTAATAAAGTTTATTACGACAAACAGGCGAGATTACTTGAGTATGAGCATGGTAGTGAGGTATTGTTGTTAAAAATGGATCGTAAGGACAAGTTACCAGCATTTTGGAAAGCCCCATATAAAGTTTTAGAGAAGGTTGGTGAGGTGAACTAAAAATGGTGAAAATGGTGACAAAGTGAAAATGTACCATGCTAACTTAATGAAACCGTTTTATGAGGAGGTTACGACCATAAACGAAGTAGGTGTGCATGAACTAGTAGGACATGGTGGGGAAAAGAGGAACTGGCATGGAATTAGAAACGCATACGTGGGATTCACTTGGGAAAAAAGGTTATTTTACAGGCAAGTGATAGAGGTGGCAAAGGTTAGGCCTCTGTCGGACGAACAGATTGATGATTTGATCAGGGTTTTTGACCAAGTTCCGGGGTGTTTTCTTATGAGCCGGGCACCACCGACTTGGTTGAATTTGACATTGAAATGCACCGGGAAGTGACGGTACAGAAGAAATTGCACAGGTACTCACCCAAACAGAGGGAATTAATTGAAACGGAAATTAAGAGAATGTTGGCATTAGGAGTGATTAGGCCTGGGAAAAGCAGTAATGCTCGTCTATTTTGACAGTGACTGAAGAGGGAAAAACGCCAAGGCCTGTTGCGGATTACAGGGAATTAAACGGAGGAACTAAGGTGCAGAGGTTCCCAATGCCTAATTTGGAAGAAATGGTTGAGTGGGTAGCAGCAGCAAAGGTTATCTCTGTGTTTGATCTAGTCACGGGTTTTTGGCAGATTCCAAATTCGCCCAGGGCCATCAAAATGACGGCAATAAACACTCATTTGGGTGTGTTCGAGTATTTAAAGATGAACATGGGACTGGTCAACGCAACGTTCTGCTTTCAGCGTTTAATGACTGAAGTATGTAGGGATATTTATGAGTTTGCTAGGCCATTCTTAGACGATGTGCCGGTGATTGCAACTGATTGGCCTGAGCATTTGGAGCATGTTTTGGCATTTTTGCGCAAAGTTAAGGATGCTGGTCTTACTATCAATCCAAAGAAATGTCAACTGGGAATGCAGCATGCTATGTTTTTGGGTTATAAAGTAGGAGGGGGATGAAAGTGGCCGTCGGATGTCAAGATAAGAGCAATTGTTGAGTTACCAATACCCAAAAGAAAGAAAGATATTAAGTCTGTATTAGGACTAATGGGCTATTATTCACATTACGTACGTGACTATGCACAGTTGGTTTTGCCATTTACAGACAGACTAAAAAAGGGGGTGCCAGATAGTTTGGGATGAGTTATGTGATAGGGCTTTCATTAAGCTAAAAGAAATACTGGCTTCTCCTCCTGTATTGGCGGCACTAAACCTGGATAAAGTGTACAAAGTACAAATGGATGCATGTGATAGGGGTATTGCTTTGGTTTTATCTTAGGATGGGAAAGAACATCCTGTATTGTTTCTTTCTAGGAAGCTTAACAAACAAGAGCTGGGGTGGAGTACGATTGAAAAAGAATGTTTAGCATTTATCGGGGGGATAAAGAAGCTAAATGCCGTATTTGGCTATATCTGAATTCATTTTTCACACAGACCATAATCCACTAGTTTGGCTCAAAACGCAGGGGAACAACAATGGTAGACTGTTACGTTGGTCTTTGTTTTTGCAGGATTTATCCTTTAGCATTAAACATCGCCGTGGTGTTGACAATGCTAACGCTGATGCACTCAGCAGACTTCCGGTCGAGGATAGTGTCTTGATGTGTGTATAAATTTTTTTTTTGTATTTTGGAGGATTTGCGAACGCCCTAGTGCCGAGTGTGGAAGGGGGGGGGGGCTTGCCTTGTGTGTGATTTGTTCTCCGGTGGTGAACTATGTAACTGTTGAGCTGCAACTGGAGGTTGGTTTGTTTGGTGTGGTTTTTGTATGGTACAGTGGTGTGTTGAGATCTGTTTGAGTTGTGATGGAGCGAAAAGAAAGTCAATGTAAGCTTTCTTATGGTGTGCGGAAAGTATAAGTGAAAGGATTGCTTGTTAAAGAAAGTGATCGAGGAAGAAGAGGTGTGTTTTTGGGTGCAACGCAGGGTGTGGTCTGAGGGGCAGTTTGGTGAAGTGCTGGCCCTGTTGCTGTGTTGCAAACGTTTGGTGAAGAGGTGATGCGGTGCTGTGTTGTATTGATGGAGTGGTGGTGAGAAGCGGTGTTGTGTGATGCTGGTGTGATGTGGTGCAAGTGGTGTGTGGAGTGAAGTGCGTAATGGCTGTGTGTGCTCAAGAAGGAAGGTAGTGGTGTTTCCCAACTGTGTGTGATCTGAAGCCTTCTTTGTGCCATCCTGGTGATTGACATCACTAGGAAACCAGCGGCTAACCAAGATTTGTTTAGCAACAAGTCTCAATCTGGGGTTGGAGGAGTAAGGGTTGGCCGTATCGTTCCATTCGAACACATAATGACAGTTATTAAGTAATTGTCAGCAATTATGGGTCATTACCCCGTTCGACAAGTAAGAACTTTTTTGGAAACATTTGCCAGCCTTCGAACACCGTATGTAGCTACAACTATCCGCGTGGACCGACGTTCCATTCTTTCTGTAAAGTTTATAACTTGGTTTTTAGCGGGAAGCTTGCTATAAATGAAAAGAACGTTTTGCCGCCAGAGACACTCGCAAAAGGTTGCTACAAGCGGCAGAGATGCTCTTTGTCGTCTTACAGGACAAATTCTAGTTGATCGATGTCACGTTGTAAATAATTCTTGTTGTAAATATTGCTGAAGGAGACGAAGTAAATTGGATCATTTTTGTTTGCAAGCGTGAGTCGACCCATTGAATTTATACTAGGTTGCCTCCCCTCCCCTGCTTGTTTGCAGGAGTGCAGTTGGACAACGAACGACAGAACTTGGACTGTAGTTGCGGTCGACTTGAAGGGTGGAGACAGGCCGCAGGTTCATCTGTAACAGATGCGTTGATTGACTGGTGGTGTACTGAATGCACAGTATAGATGCTGCGGTCGCCTTAGGCGCCCCCAAATAGTACTATAGGTATGGGGGACCGTTGACAGAGGTCCTTATCCTCAAAGAAGGTAGACCGATGGCGGTCCGTAGAAAAGAACGGAGGGCATCGGGCCCAGACGTGGACGTGGAAAATATCCACTATCTGTAAATTCTGACATTTACAGATGACCTCGTCATTTATGGTGGTGGGCACCACATGAACGGTTACCCTGGGTTCGAGCTGGCACCCCTAAAAAGTTTCGCAAACTTCGCACTTTGTTGAAAACCAACAGAAACAGCAATTCCCTTCTTAAAGGTGGTGGTGGCGGTGGGGCCATTGGTTTGAAGATGAGGGTCTTGCTTCCGTCTTCGTGGATGGACTTCATTTCTGTTGGTTAGTGCTTAAGGGGGTAGGATGACATCTCTGGTTGTGAGTAAGAGTCCCAAAAGGTGTAGTCTGTTTCATGTCTTGTCGTGTTCCTGAGAAAGTGGCTTGTGAAGACAGAACGACTTCGTCAGGATGCGGTTTGAAGGATTCCGGCGATGGAGACTTGGCTGTGGAAGGCCCGGTAAGATGATAGTGCTCATGATTCTTGATCTGTGACCCTTGTAGTTGTTTGTTCACAGGTGATGATAATATTTCCAGGTTGATCCAAGTTGCGGGATGACGTGGACTCCAAGGAGCTTTAGGTTTAAAGTGTATGAGGGGAGGGGGGGGGGGAAGCAGACTATAGTGTTGCAAAGTATTAAGTTTTTGCGGGACGATACGGTACTGTTTTGAAAACGGCGGTGGTATCACGGTAATTTAGGAAATAATTTTGCGCTATTATCCACTTGAGCACAAAAGAATGAAATATGGCGCTTTGCATTAGTTTTTTGATGATGGGACGCTGTGACATCGACCACAAACACGCTCGGACACGCTTGTGCTGACCCCCCCCCGCAATGTAATGTGGGCACTTCCTCTGCCTAGCAGCGGAATCGGATTTCGCTCGCTTATAAGAATTTCGCAACTCCGTATCGGCGCTTACTTGTGCAAATTAAATTAAAAGAATTGCTGCCATCCACACACAAAAAGAGGGCAAAGCTGGTTAATGAATGGTCATCAGCACCATAATCACGGTAATACAGTGGTGCTAAAAAAGGAACGATACTGATACCATATTTTTTTTTTAACAGTCAATACCCCGAGTACCGATACACCGTGCAACACTATAAGACTGCGCATCTGGAAGTTGCAATGACTTCTTGATGGAGAAAAGGTTTAGATGGCTGGCTGGTACTTGACGAGTTTCAGAGGGTCAGCAGTGAAGGACGAAAGACAGGATGAATTGTTGACCGGTGTTTTGTAGGATGTCGGCGACAGTAGTTGTTGATAGGTGCCAGCGACAGGTGTCATATTGATGATGGGAGAAACTCCGTTGCGCTGTTGTTGTCCTGGTGAGACCATGGCGTCTGGAAGCGCCGTAGGAGGGCTTGACGTCAGTCAGGACAGTGTAGTCTCGAGGCGGAAATTTACGTTGGATTCCTTGTAATGCAGTGAAAATCAGTTGGCGGTCGCGAAGAGAGCGATGGATTGACTGGGGCTCAGGATCCGCTGCAGGACGGCTACTAGGTGGGGTGAAGAGGCCAAGCTGTTGGTAGACAAGAGGTTGAAGTTTTGGTCTTTCCGGTGAATTCGTGTCGTTAGATTGGCAAGAGCCATGATGAAAGACTTTTTGCGGAAAGGCTTCGGATGGACCCAGACGGAACCTTGCTGTCACCGTTGATTGGTTTTACGTGAATAGATTTCCAGTGCTTCCCTTAATGGTCTGGCGATTCCACTAATGAAGAGGTCTTGTTGAGACGTTCGAAGCAAGGTGCGTTGAAATGACTTTCGGTGAAAGCTAAGAGGAGCTTCTTCCGGTCAAAAGTTTGGGGCTTCCTTCGGGTTAAAGCTGGAGGCTTCTTTCAGTCGAAAGCTTGAGGCTTCTTTCAGTCAAAAGCTGGTGGATTCTTTCAGTTGAAAGCTTGAAGCCTCTTTTGGTGGAGAGTGCGGGGCTTCATTCGATCAGGAATGAAGATTGAAATGTGAAACCATGGCAAGGTGCCGGCTGAGGTGGTTGAAGAGACGGTGGTGGTTTGGCCAAAATTAGTCTACAGCGGCCACCAACTGGTAAGGTGTGAATGGCGTCATGGATTTTTGCGTGATCTGCTTCTATTGCCAAGTAAAGAGTATCTACTGCAGCAGTCAGGGTTTGAACTGTGCTTGTTGTTTCCCATCCTGTTGAAGGGTTGACTGCCACGAAAGGGCCGGTGGTTATTTAGAGATCGGCTTGGGCCAGAGTTGTAGGTGGAGCTTGGATAGTTCTTGCCGAGTTGGTGTTTTGATCACCTTTCTGACCTTGGGGAGGTTGAGAATCAAAAGTTTTGGTTGAAAATTGAATCACCGGTGGTCTTGGGGCTGAAACCTTGGGCTTCCGGGAGATATCCAGAATTAGTTGTCGGAAGAGTGTGTCAAGACTCCTAGTGGGGTTGATTTCTGAGAATGTGTTTTGTTGAATAATTCAGGTTTGAAGCTGTGGCAAGTGCAATGTCTTGCAGAAGATGAATTGAAAAGGGCCTTGGTGAACCAGTTAAAGGAATGGAAAATGGTGAAAAACGCTTTTCTCATTAGTTCAGAGATGAGGAAGTGAAGGTGTTTTGCGTCAGCAGGGCTGGATTTGGTGGCGAGCCATTTGCAGAGGGAGAGTTGAAGGCTGTACTTAGGATGCAGCGCGAAGGCCCAGGAAAAGGATCTTGTCATTTTCTCTGAGAATGGCCGAAGGAATTTCGGCTTTCTTTGGGATGTGCAAAGCTGTGCCAAAATCCATTTTCACTTTGGAGATGAGGAATTCAGATTGTTGATAAGTGTCGAACTGATGGGGGTTTGCTGTTCCATCCCCATAGGAAAGAAAGAACCAGTTTTCTCAGCCGGGTTAGTGCGGGGAGAAGATTTGTCGAATTAGAGAGCGTTAGAGCTCCGCCATTTCGAAGGAGGGTGGTGAGCAGTGTGATTGACGGTCCAATCTTTGCACGTTCCTTCTGATTTCTTTCCCGGAGGCCAATGCCGAAGCCATTGGTGAGGCCCCTGTTCTTCATGGGTTCAGCTCCAGGTAGGGCTGGCTTATAGAGGAAACAATCAGGTATGATGTTTTCGACGGTTTTCAGGAGATCGTAGAGGGGCGTAGCTGTTGGATCATTGTCGGATTGGAAAGAGTCGTTGAAGAATAGCTGTAAGTTGAAGTTTACTTGCCGAGAATCGGCGTTGTCTTCCAGGTTGACGATAATTTTCTAGCATTGAAGCTGAATCAAGGTCGTCGTTATCAAGTGGAGATCGGCGCCTTGGTCGGGAAGCTGAGTTGACAAAAAGCAAGTGCCTTCGGTCGGATGAGGGACCTGGGTCTGACGCTTCTTGCAGGAGATCATTGGGGTGGAGTGCTTCTTTTTCTGGCTGGAATCGTTGTCAGAAGACAAAATCCAGTCATGAGTGTAAGATTTATTGTGGGAAGACGACGGAGGAACCAGCAGTGAAGGTCTGGTCTTGTAGTCGAAGTCCCTAATAGTACATACAGTCCATTAATTAACCCTTTCCCACTCATGCAGCTGACCAGGTTTAGTGCTTCTCCTCCTCAGCAGGATTTGACCCAGATTTTTTTTAAGGGGCAGCTACTGGTGCAGTGAAGCCCACCACACCTCAATAAAGCAAGCAAATATTGTTAGGCCTAATACAACTTTATTAGCTTTGTTAGTAATAAAAAAAAAATTTAGGATGGTGTGTGGTGCTCTGCAAAGCAGTTTCCAATTTTGCAATTTTTTTTACTGGTAATCATAACCATATGAGGTCTCAACATATGCAGTTTATACTGCGAGCCAAGCATCCAAGTTTTATTTTCCATTTCAGCAGTTTCATTAGGTTGATTCATGAAGTACTAAAAACTATGCCTGTAAAATGTACTCCTGGCCTAGACAATGTAGGCCTATAAAAAAAAAAACCTAATAAAATAATGATGTAATCCTAGGGATGCACACTGGTAAGTTTGTGTTTAGGTTTGCACAGCGTTTCTTTCATGTGCCAATAAAATAAGGTACATTATGTACTCCTGTCATAAGCCTACATCTTATAGGCCTATTTTTTCAGTACTTTATAAATCATTCTGTATAGATCTACCGCTTGAAAAAAAAAACTTAAATTTTATATGTTGTTTCGTGTGTTTTTATTCTCAAATTGCGTTCCTTTAGTTGCGTTTGCCTTCGTTTTCTTTCTGTTACCATTTGGGGGGAAAAAAACGAGTGCAAAATAAAAGAACGGAAGCAAAAGGGGGAAGGTGGGAAGGAAGGTTACCAATAGATAAACCTGCGTATAATTGCTTCATCTCTTCCTAAATTGCTGAAAGTGAAAGATCATAAAACTAATAAACATTAGGCCCATGGTTTGATAACGGTCGAACGTTTGAAGAACTGATCGTAATTGTGCGATCAGCTAACAATTACGTGCTAAGTTTTCGTACCGCGATTTTTGCAGCTGTTGCAAAGCCTTCGCAAAATAAAAATTAGCCAACAATATCTGTAGTACTAATTTAGGTTGTGGAGATGTTTATGCCGATGTAATTGTAAGCTTTTATTTCAATTGCGTCGCTATCGTGTCATCGCGAACATTTGCGCTGGTTTGACGAGTTGGCCTAAAACGGTTGATTTATACAGTAAAATAGCCGAAAAAATATCCACAATGAATAGAGAGTAATCAAATTTGAAGATGAACCTACTGGGAGATCGTGGAATGGTCCCATGTTGTCCAAAATTTGAAAAATAGTCGACCGCATGTCAAATTTTTCCTACGTATTGTCCCGTTTCGGTTCATAACCACCGCCATTACACAGCAGTTTTGTTTTTCATTAGGCCTATCCGTACATCACGATCATCGTTGTGGGATTTCGAGGGCAAATATCTTCCGATGACGAAGACATTTCGGCCAAATTTATGTCCTAAACGGTTTTTTTTTGGTCTGCCAATGCACATAATCTTTGTGAAACGAAGTATTAGCTTTGAATTTGGCATCGCCATTGCTCTACAACTCGGTATCGGACGCTTGGCAGCCGCTCAAGGTCACAGCGCTTCCTCTTTCCAGAGGCCTTTCCCACTACCTTGAGCGCGCTAGGCAGCGAAGCTCCTCACGAAACGAGCAGTTTCATTGGTTGCCTGCGTTTGATCACGTATAACGACGATTGTCATTGGCTAAAAGGCCTGTCAGCTGCTGTAGCAAGTGTTCCGATCTGTCGGCAACCACCACAAGCTTTCAGCCGCGTTTTTAAACCTATTCCAAGTCATTCCGTGCGCTCTAAACGAACGCTAAACATGCCGGCCGGTTACGGCCGGGTTGAGGAAAAACGGGTGCGTTTTTCGCGGGCGGTTCCGGCCGACTTGAGTGGGAAAGGGTTAAGGCGTGTATTTCTTTCTCCGAAAGCTGATGCTTCGAGTGAGGCGAACGATGTGTCGAATGCCGAGAGGAGTACGATGAGAGGTCAAGTGGCTAGTCGATGGCAATTTCCCGGATGCGAGATGGCTTCCTAGGATGCTTGCACTTTCGGGGCGAAGGAGTTGGAAGAGGTTGATCGCATGGGTTTGGAGATGCCGACTACTAGGTGGGGCTAAAATCATCCTGTGCACGCCCAGATGTGAAATTCAAGTGCAAAACTCATCAAGTGCTTCTCTGCTTTGCTCTCATTACTCGCTTTAAATCTTGCATCCCCAGTAAATTAGAACTCACACTGTGATCACAGCTGCAGAAGGATGGCACACTTTTGAGATAGAAAACTGATAAAAAAATATGTGCGTTAGCCTATTCCAAAATATTAATTACAATATGCAAGTAGATCGTCCTTCTCGGAGAGCAGTTAGTCTAAGCTGGTAACAGCGTTTTCAGGTGTCTTGCTACCAGCACACCACTTTTACAGTACATATAAGGAACACAAGAAGAATAGAAGCTCCTTTGCGACCCCTCACACTGCCCTGCCACCGTGCCTTGTGTAAAGGCTACTCCGCATATGCTGGCACCAAGCGAAAGCAGTGATTGACACCAAAGAGAGCAAGTTTCGATAATTTATGAGGGCCAAATTAGCCACATACAGTGTGTCTCAGAAGTTCTGTACCAGGTGAAATACATCCTGAACTTGGATATGGGTTGCTGGTAATACTATGCTTTCCCTCCCCCTCCCCCCTGTTGCTCTAGGACAAAGCAGTACCCGTTCTGTTCTGAATCTCTCCTCCAGGACCCTCACACCGTCCGAACACGTGCTCCTCAGCCTAGATCCTAAATTCGTGCCCACAGTTCTATCCACGGACACACACTTCGTGACTAACCGTGCTGCTGACACACAATATCCTTGGCCGCTACAGCTGGGCACGGGGATTCAAACACACCCTTTCTCAAGGAATCACTCTTAATCCGAAACCCGGGTTTCGGCACCATGACGAAAAATAAACTAACTATGCGAGAGCTAACTATTAGACTGAACAAACTCTTCAAAGGGAAGCTGGGGAACTTTGGGCTGAAGTTAGGGTTGGGAAAATAAGCTTATTAAGGTTGGGGAAAAGAGCCTAACCAAAAATTGGGCCTACTAAAGGCCTAACCAAAAATCCCCTTAACTAGGAGACCTAGCAGGGGTAGGAGGACGACCAACCAGTTGGCTGGCCCAAATGCTTTCTGATTTTCCATGCTCGGTCCGCTACATTTATGCGGTTTGGTTACCCGACAACCATGGAATAACAAAGGTATTTTGGGTAATCGAAGCTTCTAGAAGGTTTTAGAGGCAGGATCCGGAAAGGAAATTACAAGGCATAGATAATGTCCACCTACGTACGATTAGACACATAAGACTAAGATTGGCCATTGGCCCCAGCAAACATGCAAGTACAAGATTTGCGACAAGAGCCCCGAGGCACAACCCGTCCATTCACAATTGTTACACTGACAAGACCAACGGGACAGTGATCCTTTCTTCAAAAGACTACAACGAACGGGTTTTGCAAAACGTCAGAAACTTCAGGCTCTATCGAGAAGTAGGAGACCAAGGCAATTCGGTTCACACCACCATCCGCGAAAAAACTAGTGTCTCTCGTTGATAAAAAAAAAAAAAAACTACCGACAGAAGACGACCTGAAGAAACTTATACCTAAAGAGAATTCAACTCCTCCCACACGTTTGCACAAGTCATACAAGATGGGCTTTCCTCTCCGGATTATCACATCCGCCAAGAACGCCCCAATCAAGCCAGTTGATTGGCTTATGACCAGAAGACTATACAGATTTGGGGCACCCATTCGCTCAAAACACAGATGAACTACTTACGACCATTAAAAAGAACATTTTGCCGGCCCCCCAGCCAGGCCGGCTAAAAATGGTTTCTTTTGCTGAAAAGTACAATACCTGTCAATTTTAGCATTGTTGTCTCGACGATGCTGTCCTTGCCTTGAGACTTAAGTTCACGACGGCTGCCTCAGCCACCCGATCGCGCATGCGCGATCCTCCCTATAAGATTGCATTCCTCGGAGGGTTTGGCATCTCATTGTCTCAAGTTGCGTCAAAAGGTGACACCTGAGGGGAGGCAGGGTGGGCCTGAAGGTATTGTACTTTTCAGCAAAAGAAACAATTTTTAGCCGGCCTGGCTGGAGCCGGCAAAATGTTCTTTCTTTATGCTGCAAAGTACAATACCTGTCAATTTTAGCATTGACAGGCTGACCTCGTCAAATTAGGTGGCGGGCACCTTTTGGCCGAGTTCCCTGGGGTGCTGAGGCTGGCATTGGGGTCTTGTTTTGGAAACGGTATGATAGAGGTTGGTTCCAGAGCCAAAACGAGACTGTTTCCTATCCAAAGGATTTTTTTTTTTTTTTTGGAATAGGGGTCGAGGAAAAAAACCCATATGAATAAGAGAGGTATTCTGGGATAATAGGAGTGTAGAAAACTTGGTAGAAAACTGGTAGAACTGGTAGAAACCTGGTAGAAAAATGTAGAAAACTTGGTGGCGACATCGTGGATTGGCGCTTGACGGGCTTCAGGGGGCGTAGGGTTACGGAGAGCGGGAGAGCAGTTTTTTTTTTTTTTTTGGTGATGAAAGCCGAAGAACACATTGCAGGGTTGAGATTGGAGCACAGTGGAGAAGGAAATGGAAAATGGGTAGTGTAGGAATTGAGTCCTCGGTTTCGATTTGAGTAGTAGTTTTATTTATTTATTTTTTTTTTTTGAGAGCGGCCTTGGGGAGGGCGAAAGTAGGGATATTTAAGGGGAAGTGATGTAGGACCAAAGGCCGAGACAAGGGGTCGTTATTTAGGAGGGAGTGTTGCGGATCCCAAAGTGGCACCCCTTGGCTTTGTGAAGGCAGAGATCACAAGGTAGTTCAGACT
>JAHWFP010161279.1:95122-124555 GCA_023313725.1 Lithobius niger | reverse complement strand
GGGGGGGGGGGGGGATAAGTGCCTTACCAAACAAAACGAGTGCATCCGGGGAGGAACCCGCGTAAAAAATAACCTTTTGGGCGTAAAAAAAGAGAAGAACCTTTTGCCTTGTGACTCCAAAATGGATGCGTGACTGCTGTAGCAAACCGCTCCCTTATAAATTCGCCGCCAGCCCACCCACTATCCTCTTGCAAAGGATGACAGGGCATTTGTCAGGAACTGCGGGTTTTACACTAATGCTAAGACAATAACCTATCAATCATAGAAGACCAATTCGGAACCTGTTATTGGTGGAGGATGGTGTTGTTCGTTAGGTTGTCGAAACAAAGGAACTAAATTGGTTTGCGTTCAATGTTGTGCGATGCATGCGGACTGTTCAACTCAAAACAGCTGGCCGAACAACAAACAATTTATTATTATTATTATTATTATTATTTGGTTTAGCGGGTGTTACCTTGGGATAAATCACAATTTAAGTCAAAGCTGTAATACTGTAGATCGAAGTACGCGAGCGATTGTGTGGTAGTTAATGATTCAGTAAGTGTCACCGAACGGGGTCACTGTGCCTCAGCTTATTTATTTTCGGAATTTTCATCCCGTAAAGTCAAGGAATGCAGCCTGTTGCTACCCCCGTAGTGTGTTTCATATGCGTTTTTAAAACTTGAAAAGCACTTGTTGTAAAAAGCCGGAAAGTGCTCAAATATTCGTAAAAAAATTGACATTTCGGCTTAACTCAGACCCATCATCAACAGCAGCGAGTAAAAAACTAATTACAAACAGCGCCAGAAAGCCATGAGTCAACTTGCAAGAAAAATGTCCATCTTCACAAGGCAGAACTTGTTAGGACGTGTTAAAAACAGACAGAACTGTAAAACATTTTTAATATTTAAAAAAAAAAACTAAAGGGGATGTGTGCTTGTGCTTGGGCTTCGTTTGGTGCTAGCCACAAACACATCGAAGTCCTCTTTAGTTTTAAAATTTAAAAAAAATTTTTTACGGTTCTGTCCGTTTTTAACACGTCTTAGCAAGTTCTGCCTTGTTAAGATGGACTTTTTACTTGCAACTTGACTCATGACTTTGTGTTATTTGTGATTTGTTTTTACTTCCTACCCTTGATAATGGCTCTGAGATGAGCCGAAACGTCGGTTTTTATGTATTTTAGTGCACTTTGCGGCGTTTACGTTGTAACACAACATTTGATATCCGTTTTTGCAGCCCTGAGATACGTGTAAAGGCGATGTATCACTGAGGAAGAAAGTTTAGAGCCAAGGGTAATCCAGACATTATCCAATTCGTGTGTCGAAGAAAGGGAATTTTAAAGCGTAGCCTCATCACTCCTACCCCTTTGCGCATAAAACAGTTGCTTGGCTATTGACTGCGTAACCCGTAATATTGTTTTGCGAAAAATGCATGACAAAACTGGTGTTGTAAAGTCTTGAACACATGGCACAAAGTAGACCCTACAAAAAAATATGTAGGTTGCTGACTATTTTCATTTCGGGACTGAACGCCTCAGGTTCCATTATTCAAAAAAATAAATTTAAAGTTTAAAAGACGAGTTAACTCGAATTAAAAAACAAAAAAACGAACTCCTTTGATGTTTAAGGTTTGGTGTAACCCGAACAGAGTAGCCATCAAGTGTAGGTGAATGACGAAAACACGACGTTTCGGTTCCTAGATCGGAACCGTTTTCAAATGAAGGTATTTTAAAACAAGTCACACAACAGAAGAAAAAAATTAAAACGTGACAGTTAAACGGATGGGTCATGGTTTTAAGCCTTACAGGTCTTGTACCATACTAAAAATAAAATAAAATTAAATAAAACAAAACGTCCTTACATCCATAAGACCTGCATGGCTTAGAACTATAACCTATTCGTATATTTGTTACGTTTTATTTATTTTTTCCACTGTTTGACATGTTTAAAATTCGTTCACTTGAAAACGGTTCCGATTTAGGAACCGAAACGTCGTGATTTGTCATTCACGTGCACTTGATGGCTGCTTTGTTCGGTTTACTTACTGAAGTGTTTTTTAGCTTTCTACTTTTTAAGGTAAGGTTTAACTGCGCCAAAGTCAAAACAGCAAAGGGACACGAATAAGCTTTCCTGTAAGGTTTGAGATACAACAATGTTGCTGAAGTGCTAAGTCCACGTGAAACCTTAGTGCTGTCCGTCCTCAACCATTGCAGTTACCCCCCCCCCCCCAAAAAAAAAATCAAAGCAAATGCTAGAAAAGGGGAACCAACAATTATTTAATACATTATTACGTCAGATTTCAACACAATGCAGTTTAAATTAGTGACCAACTTTCAAAAATTTTGACGCGTAAACATGCAAAAAAATTAATAAAAACCGGCATTGTTTCTATTGTGTGCGCGGCGCATCTTGAGTCCTGCGAGTATTTTATGATCGTCTATGTCTTCCTGGAGGGGGCGGCTTTAACCGACGGCCGCCATTGTTTTTGTAGCCTTCTTGGATATCAACAAGGCACACTGCTACTAAAAACGTACAATCGACTATCTGTGTTCGTTCTGCGGAGAACACAAGATAGGTCGCGGACACTATAGTGCTTCAAAATCACACAAAAAAAAACAATTGAAATTGGTCGCATTACACATTTTATACGATAACAAGAAAGACTTCGGTATTTTCCAATTGTGGCGCCACCACTAAGATGCGGCTGTCATCCTTATATAGGTTTATAGATTAATGGCTCTTTTCGCCAAATTGGCAACCTTCGCTATAGAAAGGGTTCGAAGAATCGCGTTCTCGCAACCAGGTTTTGGCATTGTTTCCCTTCTCCAAATAGCAAGCGGGGACATTAAAAAAAACCATGGGTCAAGGGTTACACTAACGAGGCCAGACTTCAAAGGAAACGAATATGGGGGGAATGGGGAGGGGGGGGGGCAAGTAATCGTCGAGGATCTTCACACACTTAATTTTTTTACGTCACCTGCCTCCCTTCTCAATCAGTCCATTTCCCCTAACCTCGTTATACCAACATTCATTCTTCACTTATTTTATACGCCAAGTTTAATTTTTTCCTCGTCTATACTCCAGCCATCAGCTTTACTCCATACACAAAATGTAGTCAGTCCGACGGAGTACAAAGGGAAAAGAGACTGGAAAACTGGCATTGTCCCAGGGTCATTCCGTAGGTTCTGGAACAAGGGGGACTAAGCTTGGCCCCAGGCGGCGCATGAATATTCATACGCACTAATTTTTTGGGCGGATGAACTGACAGATCCATAACACTCTAACTCGGCGGCCGGCGTGACAATGAGCACACCACACGCACTACTCGTCAAGTAACCGTCCGCATCAAGAAACGCAGACGCCACAAGAAATGTACCGACAAACGAAAGAAATACTCCCCACTCCCGCTCCCTCCCTCCCTCCTCCGACACCTACCTAAGTCCTATCATCCCTTTTTGCTGACACGTATAGTAGCACCAACAACGCAACTAAAGAATTCAGTGAAGAAAATAAAAGAAAAGAAATATTTTAATACCACTTAAGAATTCATCCGCGGCACAGTTCGCAATATACCTCTCACACACTGTCCATCCCATTGCTGATGACGTAACAGTGGCCTCCATTATAATTCGGAATGAGGGAGGAGAGAGGAGACGGATTAGATAAAGAAACGTCGGCTACCTATTTTTTACTCTTCGCGTGAACTAACTAGCTTATATATGATGCTATGGTGGCAATCTAATTCAACCGTTTAAGTTATTGCGTCAAGAATGGTTTAGTTCGAGTCTCGAAATGGAGCACGAAGGCACGGGCCTGCCTTTGCAAGCAAAAGCTTAAAAAGCCAACAACAAGGGCAGTACTGGTAAAGTTGTTCAAATCCGCCAAGTTCGCTAACGCACAAAATCTAGCGGAAAATCTGTATTTCCGTTAAAATATTAAAAAAAAAAAACAACAACTTATTTTTCAAACAGTCGGCAAGATTACGCAAATGCGGAATTCGACTGGAATTAGCCAGTTTACAGAGATTTGGAGATGTGTTGAAATTCGTTAAAATCAATAAACCAGTGAGCTCCATGCACGTGAACTTCAGTAAATGCAAATCCGTCAAAATCGGTGACTCCACTCAAGCTCAGACTGAGACGTCCTGGAAGCCATAGAAATCTGAAATGTGGAAGAAATCACGAAATTTAATGAAGCATACATTATTTCTATGTAAAAACCCTGGATTCGGTTTTGAAATCTTGAAATCTTGCTCAAATCTGTCTGTCAACCTATCAGAATCCGTCGAATTCCGTCAAGATCCGTCGAATTCTGTCAAAATCCGTCGAATTCTGTCAAAATCCGTCAAACCGATTAAATCATTATTGTTGGTAAATAAGCGATGCCCTTTGAAATACGAAGTTTTCGAAATCTCGTTGTCAAAATAAGTCGAATCAATTAAATCCACAGAATGTCGGCAACTCTGTAAACCCTTTCTAATGATTTACGGTCCTAGTTGTCAACTATCTCGCACGCCGTTTTTAATTTCCCCAGAACCCTTGACGGAAGATGGTGTTCAGCGACAAAACCCAACGCCGAATTTGTGAATTACACCCTTCATTATAGCTCTCAGGTAAAAATGGTGCTCTAGATTTCTGTCCCTCGCGGCTTTATTCCCAGAATTTGAAATCAGAGCAAGCAATCAAAGACACAAAGACAATTCCACCACTGATGTATATATCTGTGCCTAGGCCCTACCTGCCTCGCACACGCACGCACCATTCTCCGTCTCATCAAGCGGCGCGAAATCATGCCAGTCACGTCACACTTTAAAATGCTTTTCTCCTCACATCACATCATCGGTGTATTTAGCCGCGGAGGATTTATTAAAGCCAGCGAGAGAAAAGAACCAGCCCTACTTATAATTAAACGATTGAAGACACACAGGAAAAGAGAAGAGACGATCAGCGAACTCGGTGCTATTCAGGTCACTAACTCAAATTACAGATCAGTGATCACCCTCTGGAAGAAAGAAGTTATGTCATTATTGCCACAGCGACCCAAACCATTCAAATCTATGGATTTCATAACGATAAGGCCCTTTCTACGTGGTGCTCTGGTTCTCCTTCTTCGTGGTTCCTGAACGTAGGGTCTGCCAATTTTTGTGCAAGTAGCAAAATTTGATTTGGGACTAACACGACAGCGTTGTTGGATGTGGTTGAGAGAATTACTTCAATTACCTCACGAATTAGGGAATAGTAGAGTACAGCAGCTTACGTCATCCAGGTCATGAATGGGGGGGGGGGGGAGGAATTGATGCTTAATGGGACGTCGACAGCTAAATCATTAGCGCCAACTTTAGTTACGGTGCAGTGGATGCCCACTATGCCACACATTACAGAGATGTTACCCAAACCCCAAAATCTAGATTTTATTGTACATCTTATAGTAGAGATCTTATTAGACAGAAGAACAGAATCATCAAGACAAGCTATGTCCCACGAAGGGTGTAAACGGCGACGAACACAATCGTTTCCACCTTCCGTGGGACACATGGGGCGGTCAAGAATGGCCGAGCGACGTGTCCTACCTGTCACTAGATTTAATTCTAATTTTAGGACCAAGTTTGAAAATGATCCCGATATTTACGTAATAATAAACGTTAAACTTTTGAACTCTGGGAAAGTCAGGGAAAAATCAGGGAAATTTGATACACATATACTGAGATTCAGAGAATTTCAACATTTTTCGGAAATTCCTTTTCCTGTATAAAGGTTAGCTAACTCGTATTTCAATTTTCACTTCTAAAACTTTCACTTTTATCAGTTAAACTGGTCATGGCCTCTTTATTTCATTTAGGATACAGCAAAAACTCCATAGGCCTAAGAAACATTAAGTGCGTGTTAAGTGCGTTTCTAGTTTAGTTCAGATTACGGCATTCCTATACCTACTATTTACCAGTCCCAATGGGTAAGTGCAATTTTTGATTCAGCAAAGCGATGTGATGTAGTTATTGCGATTTGAGTGAAAAGTGAAAAAAATAATTTCTGGTCCTGTACTGCATGGTCATTCGACGGAAAAAAAACATATCAGGGAAAAATGTCAGAATTTGTCTGGAAAACCTGGAAAAGACAGGGAATCATCATGAGGTATATATTAAACGCCGCCATGTCCTAGCAGGGGCCTACTGGGAGGGCCATTCAGGTCCCGGAAATGGTTAACGTAGACCATTCTCTTGTGGCATTTCGTAGAAATCAGTCATCATAAAAAAATTCATTTGGCCCACAACAGGCCCTCGGAGCATAGGACCCACGGGAAACTTCCCCTTATCCCCTATGGCCAGTACGCCCCTGGATACTGGTATCAATACGCGCCCAGATCTTAACTCCCTTCAAACCAAAGCTCACACTCGGAACGATCCTCGATGTCCTCTCACCCACTGACGACGGCGAAAAAACTCCCAATTCCGACCTGTTGGCGAAAAAGCTCTATTAGATGAAAAATGCAACCTCGCTAAAACGCTCAGGCGCCTCGCCCATAGCGAACCAACTCCGACCCCTTGACAGACAGACAACAAGACGGATTCTGCGTCGGCCTGACTGCCTCCCACTCAACCACGAACACGTGATTTAATTGCCGCTCCGGCCCCATGAAGACGGACGGCAACGGTCCTTTTCTTTCTAAAGAAGGTTCCGTCAGCTCGTGGGGGTCGTACTAACGAGGGAGGCCTGGTTGAGGAGCCTCAGAACAAAGCCGCCATTGTGACCCGTCATCAGTGAGCTATCAATCAACAAGGGGAGCACTTTGTACCCAGCATCCACCGCGGCTCATGCTAGGCACGCCCAGAGACCACTTTAAAAGAGGAGGTGGGAGCGATGGTTGAGATGGGGGGAGGGTACGCGTGGGGTGGTATAAGGTTAGATGATGTGGGGGTCGAGATATCAACATTGCACGTGCAACAGATGGCGGAGGAGGGGAAGGGGGTTGCGCACGTTCTAAGAATGCGGGACACGCTTCTCACGCATGCGCTATAAGCGCGAACAAGATCTTGAAGATAGTCGTTGAAAAATGTACAATATTGATTGGTTAAAAAAAACACGGCTCCGTTACGTCAATGATGTCCACGAGCATTAAAAAGTGTTCCTGTTCCATTTCGTAACATAATATTGGGGATCAAGAACTGTTTCATTGTTTACGCAGTCAAGAAAGACTGGTTGCCAAAAATGTTCGAATGTATCAAGAACGAAAGTTAGTGGTTCGAAGGCGATCAGATGCCGCTCTAGTTCTGGACACCTAAAATGAAATCAGAAAAAAAGAGCTTTCACGAAATGTGACATAATTTTGGGTAGTTTTGATTGCTTAAGAAGGCAGCATATCGACACAAATCTTATATTATACTGAAACCAAAAACTATTTGTGGTATTAACTTCACTGATTGCATGCCCAACAAAGTAAAATTCGGTGGTCGGTGATCTGACAGAATATGAACTCAAACTATATACCCAAACTCGAATTTGACCTTAAAATGGTTTTAAAAAAGATCAGAACCCAAAAGCAAGCAGACTATTTCAACATGGCCGCTCCTTGATATCTTCCATGTGGGGCTGGTCCCATTTTTGATGTTTTAACCTTTTATATGTCATTTTTGTGAACAAAGGACGAATTACAGCTCCGAAAATTAGAAATTTGGGTTTAAAGTGTGGGTTTAAAGGCGGTTGTAAGTTCGTGCCTTGTCAGAGAGCACCTTTTACTTATTTTCAACGTCTACTCACCAAGTATGATAACATACGATCTCCCTATCATAACCACACAAAAAAAAGTTTCTCACGCTACAGTTTATTTAGCAGCAAAATACCTAAATCCGCCTCAGACCCTCTTTCAGAAAGAAAAAATAAACTCGGTCAATAAATTAAGTGTTGAAAACGAGAATGAATCTGCCATCAGAGCAGGCCGTGGATCAATCGCCGCCGTCCGCCATCAACGTATGGAAATCGCAAAAGACGCTTGCTGCCTATAGTGGCGCCCTCTCCTTATTGTGGGCGACAGAAGATTTCGGGAGAGGTTTATATATGGCCTCGCATGTGCGTGTGTCTGTCTCGCCAAAGGAAGAACGTCAAAGGTCTGGAGACAAAGCATCGTTTTGGGCGGTCACAACCATCAGTCAGGACCCGATCTGTGGCGTCACGGTTTTGTGTGCATCCTGGCAGCCACAGCAAAGCCATCCCGGTAACAGAAAATGGCAGAGGAGAAGAGGACCGGATGGGAGGGGGGGGGGGGGAAACGATGACCCTGATCAGTAAACACTGTCCCGAAAAAATATGACCTCATTTGCACATTGCCGCCCGCTTGCATCTTTCCCTCTCTCTCTCTCTTCCCGACCCATCACGTGAGCACTCTTCTGCCAACACTAAATTGTGGGCAGTCACGCCAGTTGACAGGCAGTGAGACGGACCTCCAGTCTCCCTTTGCTACACCTCCCACCTCCCCTTTGACTGCAAGGTGCTAGCAGCGTCTTCCAGCCAACCAAGGAACGAACGAACGACTCCTGATTTACATCAAGGACGGGTAACCAAGTTAGTCAGTCAGTTCAGTCAGACAGACGGACAGGCCAAGACAACCAAGCCAGCTTAAAGTTGGATGGACATTAAGGACGGCTAACAAAGGCCTATTTGCACCTTGTTAACCAGCTGGACTTATCGCTAATTTGGTGGATTGCAAATGCAAACCTCAGCGGAGGAGACGGTGACGCGCGTTGGAAAAGGAACTGGTGAGGAGAAGGGGAGGGGGAGTAACTCCCTAAAGCAGGATTTTGGCAGTTAAAGCACTAACAGCAGGTGCCAGTAAGTTTTAGAGAATTTTGGCGATCCTCACGTAAACGGTACGAGTAACTGGCGAAATAAAAGGTAATTTAAAAGAAATGAAAAGTAAGGGACCTAAAACAGAGTCCTGTGGTACACCATAACTTACTGTACGTAATCCCTTCATACCAAAACCGTAAATTTCAACCCACTGGGTTTGGCTTATCAAAATACCAGCAACTTGTGGTATCCTGAAACTCATCTTAAGGAAGTTTTAATTTCAACAAAGCCTATAAATGTGATAGTGCCTTTCGCAGCTATAAATGCCTTCGAAACGCTGACAGTCACTACACCAAATTTTTGACGCTATTTCTGATATACCAGAAGACATCTACGAATTTCAGGGCACAAGTCTGAATATGGGCTGATGACTAAAGTTGTTGAGGATAGGCACAAAAAATAGGCTACTTTGATTGATGCGCACTTTCCGCCGGATACATTCTCATTTCATCCTTTTTTTAAAGTATTTTCAGTAGCCAATCAAAGCAAGCGTCTCTTCCAAGAGCCGATAATCTGGAATTGACTGCTATCCACACAAATGTTCACGACGGTTCAAACCTAGGTAAACAGTGTTTTTAATTTCTATTTGATAGGTAAAATGGAAAAAAATCATTAAAACAAACTGAGCACCGATTGTCTAAATCTACGTTGGTTTTTTTTTTAACTGACATCATAGGCAGGCACTACGTTTTCGACCCTGCATTCAGTTGTATAAAAAGAAATAGGTCTCTAAAAACGTAAGTAAAGATCGGCCAATATTTAGCTTGAAGCCCTGGAATCCGCCGAAAATTCGCCATTGAAACAGTATCAACAGTGTTGCTTTTTTGATTTGGTCAAATCAAAAAAGAAGCAACACAGAGTTAAGGCTATTTTAATGGCGAATTTTCGGCAGATTCCAGGTTTTCAAACTCAATACTGACCGGTCATTACTACATTTTTAGACACCTATTTTTTTTTTTAGATTACTGAATGCAGGGTCAAAAAATAGTGCCCGCCTTTATTTGCATCTTCCATTGGAAATGTGGCTTTTTTCTCTTTATTAGTGTTTCCCCCCCCCCCCCCCCCCGCCCCACCCCATGTTTTTGAAAGTGTGTGGAAACATGATAAAGCTACTCATCTATTTTCCCTTAAAGAAAAAAAAAATAATAATAATAAAATAGATACTAGTATGCATACGCAGGTTGGTCCCTTCAACCTGCCAGACGCGCAAGAAAAAACGGACCACGGGAGAATCGGCTCGCATGATCTGGGAGGGAGGTGACATATCACGTCTCATGACGTGGGTGATGTACATCCCTTTGCAAAATACGGGCACCAATTCAGTTCCCTTCCACCCTAGATCGTAAACAATACAAACTGACCACGGGCCATTCCCCAAGCCAAATAAAGACAAGAGACCCAACCCATTCTAACACCCGATGCAAGCAAGGCCAGTCTATATAACGAGTGCCCGATAGATAACTCGGTTCGCAAGAGAAACAAGCACTTCTCGAACGCACCATCCATCCATCGCAAGCCGATGCCTATCTTTGACGTCATCATTTCGTTAACTATAATGACTGTTTGTCGCTCAAAGCACATAAACATCTGCTTCGCTTTAGATGCAATCTCCATTCATTCAGAAACGACGTGCATCGGGTAACTGACGAGAATCGACAGCGGCAGGATTAGGCTTAGATTGTGGAAGAGAAAGATGAGAAGGAGACAGACCACTGATCTCTATTATACGTATACCTGGATAGACTGTCGAGTCGTAGGAATCTAGATAGCTTAACGAAGCAAACAGTCTGCATTAAAGAATACAGATGCACTAATTTTAGAAAGAAAGAAAAGACAACTTCCCCCGACAGGGACTCGAGCCCGGCACAACTATGCTACCGGGGCGGACCCTGGCTATAGAGCAGTGACACGACGTAGTATTATTGTATATAACTCTATGCTGGGGCCTTAATGGGTTAGCTGCAAGGGGCACTGGAGAATGGCGTCATACTGAAGCCGATGCTGTGAAGAGTGATTTCTTAGACCTAAAACGCGCGATTTTTGTTGTTGAAGAAAACAACGTTATTTTAGGCCTAAGAAATCCGCTCTTCCGTTGTTTTTCCCTTCATTTTTATGTAGTGCACCTTGTAGTTATGCCCTCCAAAACCCATACTGGTACCAATCTGGTGCCAATATAGCGGCAAATGGCACTGCTCCATAGGTTCCAGCCGAGCTTAGTAGCTGTTCAACTTTTTGCTACCTAAGGGGTACAAACATACACAATGAGGGAACGTAACTTGTACAAAAAAGATACAGATGTGACAAACATGTTACGAAACCAATACAAATCATTCTTTTTTACGTTCAGGGCAGCAATAAAAACATCGATCTATACTTTATCAGTGAAATCTGAATCAGGTGTATCGGCGGCTTTCATTTTTATAATTTTATTTTAATGAAAATCCGTAGTAAAGTGAAGTAAAAAAAAAAAAACCTTGCATTTATTTGAGCACGTTCAACTTTTTGGACCCCGGCACTGTGACTAAGGTTGGCACTAATGACATAGCTGTCGACCACCATTTAAGCCTCAATCCCCCATCCCCATGGTAGAAGGTAGAGGAACTGGGGTATAATCGACCTATCGGCGAATAACCAGGTAAGCTGGGGGTATAACCTCGGGGTATAACCAGCTGGGGTATAACCTCGCCTCCTCGGTTATACCCCAGCTGTTCGATTGTACCACAGGACCTTTCCGTTGGACGCAAGTACAACTTACCAAGCTAAGCTTAAAACAAATGTCGATTTACTAGTTAATAATAACGTCGCACTATAATTTTTGGGGAAGCATTTTATTATTCTTCAGCAATATATTAGCATACATCATTTTAATATTTACCTTATTAATCTTATAGTGCAAGTATCAGCGGATTATTACCAATATGTAGGTTAACAATATACGAAACAACTCCAGAAAAAAAAAATAGCATGCAGCATTTTTTTTTATAAAGTAGAAGAAAACGACGTTTTTTTTATGAGCGCGCGATCCTATAGGCAAGAATTTTTTTCTTGATACTTCCTAAAATTGACCTTTAACACACATCACAATATTTAATATTCAAACAGATATCTCAAAAAGTTGAGTTTGTTAACCCAGTTTAGACATAAATTCATAGATCACACATCCGCAGAGTAGTGGAGTTGAGTCTAATACACAGTTATAAAAAAAAAAGAAGTGATATCATATTAAAAAACAAAACTGGTAAAAGGGACCGCCAAGTTCCGAATGGTTCGTCACTTCAAAGGAGTATATCAACACACCAAAACATTCACCAAGTTAATCGCACCGAAAAATACTTTGGACGGCAAATAAACCTGAACATTGCTACCGAAAGTAGCAATGTTCTAGTTTTCATTTAACCTTCGAACTATTTATTAGTCGGTACGATTAACTTAGCGAATGCTTTAGTGTGTTGATATCACTCCTTTGAAGGGCCGAACCATTCGGAACTTGGTGGTCCCTTTTATCAGTCTTGGTTTTTGATATGGTTTAGAAATCTCAAAAAGGTAAGTTTGGTAACCCACAGTAGGCATGAATTCACTGATCAAACATCCATCCGATCCAGGTCAGGTTATGGAGATCAGTGCAAGAGAACGCAAAACGGCAAGGTACTCATACTACCCTCGTGGGGGTGGCCGGCGAGGAGCCTAATAGGAGGTGGAGGAGGAGGAGGGGTAAAAAGAAGGGAGGGCGAGGCCCGCGTGCAGACAGGCGTCTATCTCCACGGCACCAATCCATCTGCCGCAGCCGGCTCGAGACTCGCGCTCGCATACAAATGGTCTATTTACTTTCTGGCAACTTTATTTGCAGCCAGAATTTTATAGCCGTTATTAAGGGTCTACCTGGGTCGACGCGGGAAGGAATGTTGCAGCGTTGCTAGGAGAAGAAACACTTTCAAGCCCGGAGATTTGCTACCTTGGTTCGCACATGGGGCAGAGGTTTTCTTCCGACCATGCTGACCTCTGGTGGCGACCACGGGTACTAAACGCCAACAACAATGGCGGTCGCTTGTATGTCGGAAGTCGAGGGGTAAAAAAAAAAAGATATCAAAACTAAGGCGCGGGAGGCACCCATCCTTCCATCACGGGTTGCGGGAAGCTTGCACATCGAGCTACCGTAGCCCTCGCGAGACGCGCTCTGCATATTTTAGGGTTTGTTATGGAGATTGGTGTAGATAAAAGCGGTGTAGGAGAAAGCAGGGTTATGCAAGTTATTTATGGGTACAAGCTGGTTTGATATGAAGTTTAGAACAAATGACTCTCTTTAAGCTTTTGAAGTGTGAATGTAGGATTTACGTCCAGTTATTTAGGCGGCAGTATTTAAGTTTTTCTTTTTAACTTCACTGAAAAAGAAATCGTGAATCGTCTTCGCCAGAGACGATTCACAAAACTGTTGCCTGGTTGTCTATAAAAAGTCCTACAAAGAACGTTAGGTGTCCTACATATTGCAATGCTTGAAAGACGTCGGTTAATAGCAGATTTGGTTATAACTTAAAGGCGCATTTTACCTTTTCAACTCCTAGATGCAGCACCGCAGAATCTTCGAGCAATATAAACAAAATAGCGGTAAATAAAAAAATAAATAAAAAAAAGCAACACTTAGCAGAAGCGCCGCGAATTTTCATCACTAAAACGAGATCACGTGACCCACATTATAGCCTATTAGATGACGGCGCATCTGAAACGTGGATGCTGTGTTTCGAATATGGGCAACGCTATCGAAATGGTGACCAGGCGCCTTTAAGGAACCTTCACAAACAATATTCAAATGTGGACAGCAGTAACTTGTTCAGTACTCTAGGGTGTGATAAAACTAGAGGAAATCTCTGAAATTAACAGTTAATCTCACTGTGATGAATTGTGGCAAGTTTTTCTTCAGTAATCGTGTAGTTGCTGCATGGCAGGGCCGTAGGAAGGGTAATAATATAAAACAATCAAGGTTACCGTTTAGGGCGTTGTATTCCGGGGGTGCAGTGCCAAATTCCTACCAACCGTGTAACCGTGGACGTATAGGTCGTAAAGCAGAAATATATTTTTTAACGGACGGCGTTGCACACAAATTAAAGGCAAAAAGTGTATAGAGCGGTACTTCACTGCAATTGTATCTTGCTTCTTAAAGGTTAAGTTTTAAGTCTCCCAAGTTAAAGACTAGGAGACTCGATCACGTACGCACGCACTTGCCGAAATCGATTATGTATATAGTCTTCAACCAGCAATCAAGCCAAAAAATAATTGATATCCCAACGTTAATTTGGACATTTACTGTGTATGTTAGGCCAATTTTAGAGAATGCATCCCAAGTCTGGTCTCCCTACCTCTTAGGCGATATCGAGCGCCTGTTACCAAATCTATCCCGGACTGTCGTTTACTTTCTTATCGGGAGCAATTTGCAGAGGTTGGAGTTTGGATTCCCTTGAAGTAAGGCGACTGCGCGCCGACCTCCACCTTGCTTTTTCGATTCGGCATGGACGGACAAACAGTTCTTGCTCCCCGCGACTTGTTTCAAGGGCGGAATATTATAGTACAACTACGGTCCAGAAGTTTAAATTGGTCAAAGTTGGGCCGTCGTAAGTTCTTTTTCAGTAATAAGGTGGTTAACGCTTGGAATGCGTTACTCGGTGTTGTCGTCACTGTCTTTTCCTTACTTTGTTGAAAACTAGGCTGGGAGTATTGGATCTTTCTAGGTTTCCGTTGAGTTACTGGTAAATGTACGCCAACTTCAACCTAATTATCCGTGTCTATCAGTGCTTTGTTTCAGCTTCTTAATGTTGTAATTTTGGGCTGAACATAAGGGGACCCCCAATCCCTTTCTCCCTCCCGCATTTATTACTGGACGAAGAAAAAAATAATAATAGTAACAAACTACGCACCAGGCGTAGGAACTGAAAAAAAACAAAAAACGTTTTTAACATTGGTAAGCTATCGGTAATTGCAGACTATAATTTCACGCATCAGCATTCAGCCTATCCGGCAGAAAACAAAAACGTGAAAAAAAACTTATTTCTTAACCACCAATACTTCACTAAACTCTACTGGAATAACATCTTAGAATCTCATCTTAGAATAACATTTTTTTCGGATTCGGTTAACCGGGAAAGCGCGTTAGCGCCAACTCTGTAAACGGCAAAGCTTTAAGACTGACAGCCACAGACGGAGGATCACTTCCACACTTCCAAGTGTATCTATCTCTCACTCAAAACGATCATCAAAAAGCTTTAAGAAAAATACAGAAAAAGAAAGAAAGAAAGAAAGAAAGAGTAAGTGAAAAAAAAAGTGCATATTCCCCCACACGTTCAAGTGCCAAGAGATTGGGTGACGCGGTGAGGGGAGGAGGGGAGCAGAGGGAGCAAAGGCTAAAAATACATCACAAGAAGTCGGTGAGTGGCAAATGACATGACACGATGAGTGGCGAATTGGCTGGGACTGACAGAGACATCTTGTGACACTTTTGGGAATAAAACGCCGCCAGTCGACATTTATAAGGAGCTCACTACTTCCAACCACCCTCAACCGGTTCCTTTCCAAGGAAAATTACATCATCAACGTCAATCTATAACCAACCCTTTGAACCCCAGTTTGCTAGGTCCCACGATTACACGAGTTCGAACTATACCGAACCGGTTTCAAGCTATTGAACCACTGGGGTTGTTCTTGCTCGCTTTGCTCACAGTGCGCATGGGGACTTATATATTAAATTTCCTTCTCCTTCTTCTCGTGCTATATCAAGTTGGGATATCTTTTCCCGAACCTTCCATATGCTTGGTGCCGTGGCGGTAAACTAGAATGGACTTATACTCATTTCAAGGACAAGAAGGATTTTGTCTCTAAAACCGAGCATTTCCGTGGCTTACAGATTTTTCTCTCGGTTTCCAACACCAAATCCGGCCAAAAACAAACTCATTTTTGATCTTTTGGTGTCAGGAAAACAAAATGTCGTAATAATTGTTCCGAAAATATAAAAATATTGGCTAAATACTAGCTATTAAGCTGTCTGACGACAGTAGGCAATCAGTCTATCCCGTTGGCACACCCGCCAGCGAGTACCTTTCAATGGCGTCCTTTACTCAGAATGCAGAAGAGGTCGCTCGCTCGCTATTTCTCAAGTGGCTTATAATGATGAAATCTCCCTACCTTTCTGTATTTTTTCCCCGTATAATTCTTTCTTCTAATTAATTTTTCAATCTAAGATTTTGCTCTATCTGGATCCTTTTTATATTTGATTATCTTTAGCACGCGAAAAAAAGTAGCCTACATCAGTGAAATAAAATTAATACTCTTAAACCCTTACCACATATAAATCATTTCTAGTGTAATGGGGGTCCTTATTCGTTAGAAACCTATCCCCTAATTTTGTTCAACTCAGTGCTCATTAAGTTGTTGAACATGAGAAAGGCGTTAATGTTTTTCTACGCCTAATAAAAAAAAATGGGTAAGTAGCCTACATGAGCAAACGTAAATGTGGGCTACAGGCCAGGCTGCCGACCAGGGTAGCGTGAGAGGCTACCATGCTCCTCCAGCGGCTATGAGAACTATTTTGGACAATCTCTCGGCCCCTTCGATGATCGACGGTTTCCTGATCGAATCCCTAGGTTGGGTCCTCCCTTTGCCAGATATTTCTTCTTTTCAAAAAAGTCTGGTAATGTTAAAAAGTTGAGCCGGTTCAGCCATACGAGCATTAAATTGCTTCGGCTGACTTAAGGCTCAAAAGAAATTAATTTTTAAAATAAAAATTTAAAAAAACACAGCGACGTTTCTACTCCGTTATTACCCACATTTTCTTTTGATTTACGTGTGCATCATCAGGTTTCTTTACAACATCCATACTTCAATGCCTTTTGTTCATCATATCATCAGGTAATAAGAAAAATGTATCTAAAATAAAAAATTGTTTATCACAATTTGAAAACCAAACTGAACGTATTGTAAATCTGCGATATTTAACAATTGGGGGTATCGGTTTTCCTTGTTCGTCGGATAGCAGAATTATTTCTAGGAAGCAATCACTGTATACGTCTGAAAACGCCCATATTGATAACGCGGGTTGTAATGAAACTTTGGGGGGGGGGGGGGGAGTAAGTGCTAGAAGGGTTTGGGGCTTACATCATTTTCGTTTAAATCCATAATCATTCCCGTATAACATATAATAATCATAAGTTCTTATGGTTTGGAGAAAGTCATGATTAGGATATGAATTACGCTATCAGCTATTTAGTCTTAATAACCCTGAAACCTGCAATCACGGGTTAGGTTTCAAGCTTCGGAATGACAACTTAATCAGTAATCCAAAATGAAATTTAATGCTCCACCAAAAACACAAAAAAAAGTCGTGGGGCGGGACTCAAAAGCCTTCAAATAAAACCCACTGCTGCACCGTCGTTACGTTAACTACTAGGTATATAATCCATCCATAAAACAACTTGAAGCGCCGAAGAAGACTAAGACCATAAATTGTTCGGTTTAGGTATTCAAAATACGCATCCGTTTACAATTTCTCACTCCCACCTTAATAGCAACAAGTGGCTGCAGCATAATATTCAACCACTTTTTTTTTCTTTTTCTATTCCATCTTTATTTTTTTTTCTTTCTTTCTTTCTTTCTTTCTCTTCTTCTTTATAGCAAGCAACCATAAACATTGAAAGCAAAATCATGCCAGTGACTCGCAGTGTTTTACTGGAGCCATTATTGTTGACCTCCTGAACTCCGAGCCACGATAAAGACGTTGCACCTCGTTACAACGAAGCCGAGACGTGCCTGACAATCGCCGCCTACTTCTTATTGGCCAATGAAAAACGTTATGGCCTTCCAACACTTGCGACTCTACTTTAAGTGTACGTCTTTTATTGTTACGTAACAGTCAGAAGGACAAGACCGAAGTATTTCGGGAAGAGGGGGGGGGGGGGCGAGGAAACAAGCGGGAAAAAAATAAAATAAAGGAGTCGTGTGGCAACAGAGTCGTTGTCCTCATTACAACAACCCGCACAAAAGACAAGATCAATGTCTTCGTTGTAACGAGGTCGATATAGAGAAGGTGGATATTAAATTCGGGTGGAGGTGGGGGTTGAATGGGACCTCGGGGAATTGCAAACAATAGACGAGGGAAGCTGTTACATATCCATTACTAACAAGCGATGTCAAGTGATATGAATTATGACGAGACACATGCTCTCCACCCCATACTGCTGCCTCACACACTGGCGTTCCTTCATGTGTCTCTCTTAGTAACTTCAACGTGAAAACCTCATTGAAAACACCACCCTATCTGTCTACTTTCCGTACCAAAGTATAATACACACACACAGTAGCGCGCACAGACTTCCGAAAGGGCACGGGCAAGTTCCAGTAAAAGGGCAAGTTCAGCTAATTTTTTCTGGGGACTTTTTTTCTTTTTTTTTCTCGTGAGGCTCTTTTTTGCACTCATTTTAACTGGTCACTGATGGTTTACATTAAAACCAAGATAGGGCATATTTTTTTTCAAGAAAGGGCAGGGGCAATGCTCCCCCCCCCCCCCCCCGGTGCACGCCCCTGCGCACTGTGACTGAGGTTGGCGCTAATGACCAAGCTGTCGACGCGCCATTAAGCCTCATCTCCCCCCCGCCCCCCCTGCGCACACACACGTATTTGTAGCCTACATGACTTCAGTTTAGAGTGCTGTAGAGGCAGCTCTTCACCGGAATTGGTTAGCTGAACGTATCTGATTCTAACTGATACTATGTTCAATATCAACTGAAAATTAAAATTTGTTTATTTGTGAGCCTTTGGCTTTCCCGTCTTTAATTTGTCAAATTAATTAAAAAAAAAAAAAAGAGTTTCGTCAACAGGTTCATGGTCGGTAAAGGCATAGTAGAATTCAATTACGAATCTCCATTTGAGAACACGTAAAAGCAAATAAACAACTGGAAATTTTGATTAACTACTGTCTTCATTGGGCATCAAACTCACAACACTTGTGAGGCAGCCACAAAATCAAAGAAGGGAAACCTGGTCGAATTGCCCTAACACACCTTTGAAGATTCGATACCGTCGGTACTAGGAATTCGATACCTTCAAAGAGGTACTCGAATCGATTCGATACCATTCCGAGTATCGAATATGTATCGAAGTAACGAGGTGTGGAAGCATCACTATAGAATGCTGATCTGGATCGAAGAGAAATGATACAATAGCACTAGATAAATGGTTATGAGATTTTGGTTGTGTAAAAATGCAGATTTCGACACTAATCTCGCACCGATTTTGTAGACTCACAAAAGGGACTTTTACTAAAGTTAGCATCTTAAAAATAGAATAAAACAAATAAATTTTTCATAAATAGAATAATCAATCAAGCAGGGAGACTATTTACCATAGTGCTTTAAAACTTTGCAGGTGGGGTCCATAGTTGACTATATTATCGTAGATATTATAATTTTATTGGTTTTTATTGTATTTTTTAGGATGCTAACTTTGTCAAAGGTCCCAATTGGGTCTGAAAATTTGGCGTGTAAACATGCGCATCACGCCAAAATAGTGTTCGTAAATTTTATGCATTCCTGCCTGGTAGAATAAATCATACCAAAAACCAGAACTGGTAAAAGGAGTCGCCAAGTTCCGAATAGTTCGGCCCTTCAAAGGAGTGATATCAATACACCAAAACATTCGCCAAGTTAATCGCACCGCTTAATAATTCGAAGGTTAAATGAAAACTAGAACATTGCTACTTTCGGTACCAATGTTCAAGTTTTCATTTAACGTCCAAAGTCGGTGCGATTAAGTTGGCGAATGTTTTGGTGTGTTGATCATATCACTCCTTTGAAGGGCTGAACCATTCAGAACTTGGCGACCCCTTTTACCAGTTCTGGTTTTTGATAATGATATCACTCCTTTTTTTTTTTAATTGTGTATTGACTCAACTCCACTACCGTGCAGGTGAGTAATAAAGTGCCACGTCAACAAGAAATTGGTTTTCAACAATTTGCTACTACCTTTTGCCTATAGGTCGAACCATTCTCAAATTAGTCACCACTTTATTGGTTTTTGGTTTAGTTTTAATTTTGTTGTAATTTGTTGTATTTAGTTAGTTTTGGTGTGTTGATATCACTCTTTTGAAGGGCCGAACCACTCTCAACTTGGTGGCCTCCTTACCAGTTTTTAGCTTTGTTTATGTTGTTTTGTTTTTACACTTAGTTTATTTTTCGTGAATTGGACGTGAATACAATTTCTTTGTAACATTGTTTACTTTTATCGTGATACACTAGTGTGTGCCTAGGCACACGTTCTCATTGTTGGAACTTCGGCCGTCCAATGAGAGACGATGCCGACAATACTAACAATGGTTATAACAATGTTTTCGTGCTTACGCGCCCTCCCACGCCATCCCTGTTACTTCCCCAGGCTCCAAACCATAAAAGGTACGCAGTTCGTATTGTACTGCACCCATTCGTCCAGTTTCATAGCTAGAAGCCTTCCCGTTATCTCGGAATCAATGAATAATCACCCTATGGGATTTAACATGGGGATGAGCGGACTAGGTAGTAACACATTTTCAACGTTATTGAGGGGCAGATTTTGCATTGAAAGCAGCATAGCTGGCATTCAAACACGAGTTAATTTTTGTCAGGTGGGTTATTGCTCTCGGTTTCAACACAATTTAAGCTTTTGTATCGCATTATTATTTTTCCCCAAGTACCTGAAATGTGCCCAACTATGCTTCAAGATATAAGACACTGACGCTATGGCGTCGCGCTACAATGGTTTACAACCTCAACAATTGAATTGATGTGATGTTTGTTGTGATGTTTGTTGCCTAACTTCGCGCGACAGACTAGCGTGTGTCTAGATGATAAAGACGATATGTTATCATTCTAATGGACAATAATATTTTTCAAATAAACGAGAACTCAAATAAATACATCCGTGATCAGTTTAATTCTAACACGTTTCGTTTATCGTTTGTTGTTAATGTGACACCACTGCCAAGCGTATTAATTTTAAGTGAAAAACAATTTTGGTATTTTTTTTTTCATTACTATGTTCGCAAGCAATCTAATCTGCCCTTCTACGAGGACAGATTAACAATATTAAACAGTAGAGCTTCAAAAATCTTTACCAAACTATTGAGTTGTGGTATTTTCGCGTATAGTTTGCTAATTCAATCACTGGTTAAGCATGCATGTTACAATGGATAAGTTACTCAACAAGTCAGCCCTACTCGCAGAATTTGATTTCAGATTGTTTAAGTATTTTCGTTGCCTAACAGGCGTATTCCATAAATCCACTCAAGTGTGAGTGGGGCTAAATGTGAGTATAAGGGTCAAAACGCATCTATAGAAATACCCTCAGATGTTAGGACACTCACATTCGCTTTTGTGGCTGAAAATTGTTAACACTTATCTTGGATGTTTGCACTCACATTTGCCCTCACACACTCACACTTAAGTGGATTTGTAGAATACGGCCGTATAACTGGTATTGAAAAAAGCGCAAAACTTTAACGCATCGAAGTGGCAGATGTTCAAAATCTCTTGGTCGTTCATTATCAATTCTCGGAGCACAGATAAATATTCCGAGAGTGAAGTGTATCAAAAGTACAGTAACCCACTGACTGGGTTTAAAAAACACTCGGGATTTGAACAGCAACAACAATTTTTAAATTTTCAGCACTTACACACGTTTGTGCCTTGGTCACCAATAAAAAACATTAAAAACAAGAATTGGGTATCAATTCTCGTAACTGAAACGATTTCAGCTCCTGACTTGGGTTTAAAAGTGGAAATATCCAGTTAATAAGCTAAAATGGTTGTTTAAATAATACGAATGGTTGTTTACCTACCCTTTAATAAAAATTGTGCCAAATTTAAGCGAGTTGTTAACTGAAATGAGTTTAACTTCTGACTTGGGTTTCAATTTCAAAGTAGAAATGCCCTGTAAATAAACCGAACTTTTTTTTTTATACCTAACCTTTAAGAGTAAAAATTGTGTCAGAATTGTAAACGAGTTGTTAATTGAAACGAGTCCACCTTCTGACTTGTGTTTCCAAGTGGAAATCCTGTAAATAAACTAACATTTTTTGTAACCTAATTTTCTCGAATAAAAATTTTGTCAAATTTACACGTGTGGCTGAATGAAAAGAATTCAACTTCTGACTTGGGTTTCAAAGTGGAAATATCCTACAAATAAACTAAATTTATTGTTTTCCCTAACTTTTAAGAATAAAAATTATGCCAAAATTAAGCGAGTTATCAAATGAAACGAGTTCAAGTTATGACTTGGGTTTCAAAGTGGAAATCCTGTAAATATAAAAAAAATTTAACCATACCTTCAAGAACAAAAACTATCCTAACCGAACCTATCCTAACCTTTAAGAGTTAAATTTAGTCAAATTTAAACGAGTTTCTAAATGGAATATGTTCAACTTCTTACTTGGGTTTCAAAGTGGAAATGTCCTGGAAACAAACTAAATTTATTGTTTTACCTAACTTTTAAGAATAAAAATTATGTCAAAATTAATTACGCGAATTGTTAAATGTTACCATTATCCATACCAATTTAGGCCGCAACCATTGATACGAATTCGGTTTCACCATACTTATATAATACCAATTTTAGTTTAGTACGACGACACGAAAAATTCCTCAAGTGTGAAGTGAAGAAGTTACTCAAAAACCATTAAGACGTCCTCTTACCATCACCTTAGCAACCCTCCCCCCTCCGTCCCCCCCCCCGCCTTTTCCAGAATGGGTTTACCCATCAACCACAGGAACACGGCAAGATTCACCGACTGCACACACTAAAAAAAAAGTGAAACCACCAAACTTTCTCAACAAATCAGATTCTTTAGGACTCTTAACCATGCTTGACGAGCGCCAAATCCTAAACAAACAGTGCTTTATTTTCTTGCCAAATCCTTTCCTCCGACTTCACTTCGCTCACAAGATGCACGCATGCAAAAGATGCCGCGCAAACAAGCTCACAAACTCCTATAATTTTCTTTTTTTTTTTTCCCCTCTCATCCCTGTTTGCCACCGACGGGCCGACCGAGGAGGAGAAGGCATCTAGTCGTCCAATGAATGAATAGACATAAATCACCAGAGCGGCCATCTTAATTTCGGGCGCCACGCCATCTGTTGGTGATTTTGAATAACTCCATTGGGGATTCTTGGTGGTGCTGCCGTTCAGGCCAATGAACAGGCAGACGCCGACGATCCCGCCAATATTTCTTCGAGATTTACACAAATGGCATCTATTTATATGTTTTCGTTTAGGTCCCACAACAGCTGAGGATGATACTAGGAGATCGAGTTACGGACTGTGTGGCTATAAGAAAGGAGACGGTTGGGGGGGGGGGGGGGCGCCGGTAAATAGTGATATTAAGAAAGAGGGATGTTGAAAATGAGGGTGAAGGACATCGACACTGTTCTAGATGGAAAAATTAATGATGGAGTTGCAACGTAAGAGTTTCGTGAGACGTGTAATTAAACAAGAAAGATAGCATTGCGTCGACTCTTTATGGGTACACAAACTTGAAAATAGGTTTATAAGTATGTGACGCTTAATGTGTAGTCGATAAATGTCACAGAGTTTAAGTCTCACACTGTCGTCGTTCTTCCACTAGGGACCTTCAATCATAAACCTAATATGATATCCAGTTTAGCCGATGGTGTCAAATAACAGAAAAACTAGCACATTAATAACAAACTCGGCATCTATGGTGAAAAAAAAACGGGAAAAAAAATTGGTTTAGAATTCAGTTACGCAATTAATTCTCCCATATTTTATTTAGTGGTGACGTAAGTTCTTCTAGTGATGGAAAACTGTCATTGCTTTTTTATTAATTTTTTTACAGCTTGATTTACCACTAACCACCTATTGTTCTGTGTGTTTGTTTAACATTGTAATTTCAATTTTTTTTACGTTTCTAGTGTTTTGTCCGCCCGATGAGGGACCAGTGGAGTCAATTCACAATAAATTGTGTTATAAATTGAAAGGCCTCCATGTTAGGCTGGAATTTTCAGCTTAATCTTCATTAGCTTGCACCTATTCTTAAATTAATTTTTTAGTATATAGAACCAGTTGTCAGACGAAAATTTTTTTTTCGAGCTTTTACGTCATGTGAGGCAAAGGCTCAGTTTTGAACCTAACTATAGACGCTTTAAAAGCACTAAAAAAAGCCAGTTAGAGGAAGGATAAACACGAGGAACCTCCGATCATGGTAGGGCCAAAACATTGTCTAGAATAGCTACCGATAAAAGACTGGTAGTTTCTCGTATTACCCTTTCTTACCGGCTCGTTTTCAGTTTCGGCTCCGATCAGCTTCTTCAAGCAGCTGGGCTGAGCGCTACCACCGCTCAGCCAACATGATACGCGACGTCTCAAATTATGATTTCGAGACGTCTTCTAAAGTTTGTTTAGTTTGTTTTGGGAGCTTACGCCTCAGCTTGGATGGGCACTGGAATCCATGCCTAAATTACCGACGTTTCTGCCAAAACAAAGGTTACGACATCAAGCACTATCTAGAAAACGCCACGTGAAAAGAACAAATTCTCTGACAACGACCAAGCTACACTGCAAACTCCCAACGAAAACCCTACGGTTCATTGAGCTTACATTCTTTGAATGATGTATCTCCATACATACATCTAGTGGCAACCCACTCTAACAGGCCAAAAGGGGGTATAGAGATCAGTGGTTGGTAGAAAAGCAGGGAGAAAAGAGGAGCGAGAGAGAGAGAGAGAGAGAGAGAGAGAGGCAGGCCGAATGACGTGTGTGCCTCGTGCGTTGCTCAGAACGCGCCTTGTTGTATCCATCGCCTGGGCCCCCATAAATAAAGGCCACAGTTTTTGCCGGCCATATTTCAAATTAATGCGCGCAGTCCGTCTGACGGCGCATTCGTCACTGCGAACCCCAAACTGTCCCGACGGCAGATAAATCTGTGTTAAAATCATAGGCCGCTTTCATGCCTCTCACTCTAGCGCCGACCACCAGGGGGCGGAGGGTAATTATGGATCTCTTTTCCCCTACCCTAACCCACCCAATCTTTATCCCTTAACTATCCCTCCCTCCCCCCCCCACCTCCCCCAACGCAAACTCGAAACTTATCCCCGAAATCTCCCAAACCCAACCCCCAATAAAGTGGCAAGCAATACACCACATTGTCATCGTTTCCCGATGTGTGGGAGGGATTGAAAACAAATTTTAGATCGTGTTCAAATTTTTGACAGCGAATAAATATTAATGCAATAATAGACAGCATGTTTTACATTATTTCAAAATTTCAAACAAGGGTTAATCGAGGTGGGAATGGAGGGAGGCACAACCCTCAGGTTTCCAACGCTCAGTTATGAGATTTGTTTTGAATACAACTGTCTTTTACGTTTCGTGCTAAAGCAAACGTCTTCAGCCCCAATACTCAGGTGAAGCTGTATATGGAGCTGCAGAGTTGAACTGGTTTATTATTCGAAATTTAGATTCTGGTCTGAGATATGTTTTAATGAGGTACAAATCTCTCAAAATGCAACTCAATAGCCGAGGCAACAACAACGGGTACAATTTCGGTTCCCAAATAGTTTATACCCTTTTATTTTGAAGCGTTCTAGGGAAAGGACGACATGTTTTTTTTTTTGTGGTTTTTTTTTTTTTTCTGTTTATCTGATATCGGTGTTGACACTGACAATGACTGCGTACCAAAAATGTGTCAATGTATTTCTACAAATTGCGTAAAAAAATTGGCATCAAGCAGAAGTACAGGAAATATTCCCTGTCAACAACATTTCCTATCCAGATTTCAGGCCAGAGACATGAATTCATGCATTGGTGATAACTTTTTGACGTTATTTGATTGAATGGACCATTTTTTGGTACGCAGTTCGTATTGGCGTTGATATCCGTATCGGATCGAATACCCACATCAGCCGATCCCTAAAACGGTTCAAAATTTGAGCAAACTACCGCAAACAACAAGTGTCTGTCTCTAACGACTCACAAGTTATCCAAATTTAGCC
Source organism: Lithobius niger (assembly GCA_023313725.1). Classification (NCBI taxonomy): domain Eukaryota; kingdom Metazoa; phylum Arthropoda; class Chilopoda; order Lithobiomorpha; family Lithobiidae; genus Lithobius; species Lithobius niger. The sequence continues at coordinate 98,728 of JAHWFP010161279.1, read as the reverse complement.
AAATAGTCTATCAAATTAGAACAAATTTAGGCGGAATCATGGAATAATTCATAATAAGTTGATATCTGGTACACTATGCTCGTAACGGCCTCAGTTTCAACATGCTAAAAGTCTCCAGCTGTCGGTGTTGAGTTAACGCCGCCATCTTGGAAACATGGCCCCCGAAATCGTTTTTTCAGGGGCGAGGGATAATCGTCTAACTGGAAAATCGCATAATTGGAAGAACGTATAACGGAAAACGGTATAACGGAATATCATCTAACAGGAAATTCGTATAACGGAAAAGCGTCTAATATCCCTGTCTCGCTCGCGCTGCCACGCTCGCTGCGGCTATACATATAACGTCAGAAACCGCATTTAGACCTTAATCCAGTTAGACGTTTATCCATTACACAATTATCCATTATACGATATTCCGTTTCGATGCTTTTCCAGATTTTTTATTTAGGCAGATTTTAGACAATTATCCCATTAGACGATTTTCCAGTTAGACGTTCGTCCGACGCCCCGTTTTGATGTCATACTTCTTGCGTATATTGTTATCGGTTAGTGGATCGTCCGATCTATAACAAAAAACGCTGATAAATATCGATGATACTGAGACAATAATTAATACCGGCCGATCCCTAACTTCACATCAGAACCCGAGCCATCAATCCATCATTGTTTTATCAGGTCCGTCACCTGTCACAAGTCATCCATCGCCAATGGTTACAGCCGATTAAACAAACTTTCGTGCCTATATCGTACGCTTGTCTATCAACCACGCAAACGAAAAAACTACATCCTCAACAAATCAACATCGTTAGCTATCTCGTATAACTAAATTTGTGTTGTCCTTTTTCATCGTAGCTTGAAAATTTGTCACGACAACACGGTATAAACCTCACCGAGCCACCGATGAGTGGTCTGACCCTAAACGCAATTTGAAATTATTACGACTTTTCAACACGCACGAAGTTTCGCGATATAAGTGGACAATAAACCTCCATAAGTGAGCCCAACGTAAAGATTAAATAAAAAAAAAAGGATAAAAAAATCCAAAAAAAAAAGAAAACATAAAAATAAAAATTGCCCTTGGTTCTTATCTGGTCGGGCCCATCACTCCACCATTCGTCCCAATGAACGCCTCTGTGCTTCCAAAGAGTTACAACAACCATGAATCACTTGACGCCTGCCAGATAAGCCTATTTCCGGTCGTCAATATATCACAAACCCCCGTGATCATCTGTCTGTCTGGGTTATACATACGTTCTCTTAGCTGGCTGTTGGCTTTCTATACTCTTCCTTGACAGAAGAAATGCTGTTGTGTTGTTAAGAACTAGCCAAATAAAATTATTTTTCAGGTTGGAAAGGCCATGTTGAGTGGACGTTTACTGACGGAACATCAAACCCGCAAGTACACACAAGGACACGATTTAATTTTCGGTCCAAATTGCGTTTAGGTCTTGATCACCTGAAGATACAAAACATTAAAAAAAAAAGGGGGGGAAACGCCAGTAAACTGAACATTAAATAAATTCATGCAAGGAGATACTGCACTAATAAGAAATAATGATCATTTGAAAAAAGGTGACTGCTGTCCTCAAAATGTAACGAAAGCCAACGAAAAAAAAAAAAAGAAATGGACCAGAAAACTGGGTTATACATACCACCCAGTGTGTCCATCTCATAATTGGTGTGGAAAAAAATGGATTTCATCAATTTAGACCAAAAAGATCTGATATCTACCCCAAAACAAAACTTGTTAAGGATTCCAGCCAAGCTTTTCGGCTGTGGATAGTCGAAATATCAAACGCCAAGCACTTTTGCCAAGCTAATCCCACCGACTAAGACTTCAAACGTTAAATGAAATAACTGAAAATTGCGCTGTTAGCCTTCGAACTATTACTCGGTGGGATTAGCTTGGCGTTTGATATCACGACTTCAAACGGCCGAAAAGCCGGGAATCCTTAACAAGTTTTGTTTTGGGGTAGATTTACTTTACCGAGCAACGTTTAATTTCAATCATAATATTCTGCTAGCTTCCCTTCGTCCCGACTGCAAACACTCCGATTATGACTCGGTTCGACTATAGAAATGTCCTTTGGAACGCCCACGATCAAATAACGTTAATCTGCCATTGTCGATAGTCGTCATATCAATTCATGACAGTGAGGCAAAAAATTCCTGCTACAAAAAAAAAAGTCTGGATGCCTCCGTAACTTTCATAGTTGACAATTTTTGCCCGAGCCAAAGGGTCAGGTGTTTACGCAACTTAAGTTACGCATCTGGAAGTTACAGGCCAGCCCTTTACGCAACTTAACCAGCGGCTAAGCGTCGAAATCTTCCAACAAGTCACCCAAATAGAACAAAACCGACAGAATTGTATCCTCTTCCAGAATTATGTCTTCTGCCAGCTACCAATCGTTAGGGGACGGATTGAGATATTTATGAGAGCAAGTCTTTTTAAATCGCTATTTCGTCATGGAACTGGAATGTAACGTCGCAGAAAGTAAACTAGTCCTTGATGCGTCGGTCTTCCTTTTTTTTTTTAAACTCAAAGCGACGGCTACATTTCATTAGCCTCCTCTGACGACTTGACGGCAGGCAGTAGCTAAAAATGCACTTCAGACGACGACAAATCGCATACCGAAGCATGAAATACCATCCACCATGTACTAGAAAACCGAATTTTTTTTTCTTACCGACTTAAAAAAAAGAGACTTGTTGATATCATAGGATACACAAAACGATATAGAAAATGCGCTTTGGATTATATTTTTTGAATCTAAAAAAAAAGGTCACATGTCAAAGTTGACAAGCGCCACACGCGTGGCGTGAGACATCTGACGTACCTTGACAGGCCAAAACCTTTTTAGAGCCGCTGGCAGTACGATTTATTTTATAACGGCATTTTGATTCTTTTTTTAACTTCTTGCTAAAGACATTCAACTTTGAGATGTCTGCATTCCACTGCCCAGTGATATGTTTAATTAGATAACCGGGGAGGGGGGGGGGGAGGACGGATTTTACGAAAATAGGAAGTGGGTGTCGTATTTCGAGATGCCAGGTATATTTAAGAAATGAAACAGGATGAAAATAATTTGTTTATAAAAAGGGATAAATCAACCAATTCGTAAACTACTGTAAAAGAGAAGGCTGAGCAAAAGGGGGGGGGGGGGGGAGATGAGGCTTAATGGCGCGTCGACAGCTTGGCTGAGCAAAAAGATGCCGCATAGATTCAAGGTGGTCAATACCCTTAAGCAAATGTAGCGACCATATTGGTAAAGCAACTCCAACTATCACAAACATTAACATTTGAGACAAAGCCTAAATCACCCAATTCGTAAACTACTGTAAAAGAGTAGGCTGGGCAAAAGGATGCCACATAGATTCAAGGTGGTCAATACCCTTAAGCAAATGTAGCGACCATATTGGTAAAGCAACTCCAACTATCACAAACATTAACATTTGAGACAAAGCCTAAATCGACCAATTCGTAAACTACTGTAAAAGAGTAGGCTGAGCAAAAGGATGCCACATAGATTCAAGCTGGTCAATACCCTTAAGCAAATGCAGCGACCATATTGGTAAAGCAACTCCAACTATCACAAACATTAACAT
>JAHWFP010161279.1:48809-87841 GCA_023313725.1 Lithobius niger | reverse complement strand
ATGTTATGTTATGTTATGTTATGTTATGTTATGTTATGTTATGTTATCAGTACACAAGAATCAGTACATTTCCAAACCAAACCAAAACCAAACCAAAAACCTATAAAGAGGTGTCTAAGTTGAGATTGGTTCGGCCTCTAGACAAAAGGTAAAAGCAAAGTGTTGAAAACCAATTTCTTGTTGATGTGCCACTTTATTACACATTTGCACGGCAGTGGAGTTGAGTCTAATACACAATTTAAAAAAAAAAAGGACTGATATCATATCAAAAACCAAAACTGGTAAAAGAGGCCACCAAGTTCCGAATGGTTCGGCCCTTCAAAGGAGTGATATCAACACACCAAAACATTCGCCAACTTAAGCACACCGGATAATACTTTGGACGTTAAATGAAAACTTGAACATTGCTACCCAAAGTAGCAATGTTCTAGTTTTCATTTAACCTTCGAACTATTAAGCGGTGCGATTAACTTGGCGAATGTTTTGGTGTGTTGATATTACTCCTTTGAAGGGCCGAACCATTCGGCGGCCCCTTTTCCGAGTTTTGGCTTTTGATACGATGATATATTACACAAGAAACAGCACATTGAATAGCTTTAATAAGAGTTGGAGTTTGCTATATTGTTCTATTGAAGTTCTTGTTCTTATAAGAAAGTTAAGTCTTTCCGGAAAAAAAAATTGCTTTTGAAGAAACATTAGTGAAGTTAGATCCATCATAAACGCAGGAAGATGGCCCAAAAGACGGCGCCTATAGCTATAATACGAAAGTGTGGAAAAAACCAATTATTTGCGTAAAAGAATCTATAGAAGCACACTGTTAATATTTCCGTAAAATTACGGTATAAAGACCTGGCAATTTATTTCCATCCATTCCTTCGTCGTGGTCGTGACGAAAGCAGTCAATCCCACACGAAATCGCCCTCTCTTGCTATAAACTGATATCCTGAAATCTGTTAATCGCTTATCCCGCCCTTTATAGGGCAACACAAGCAGAAATGCCGGACTCAACTTTAGCGAGATTACCGCAAAATTCTGAAACGAAAATTGACTTATCAAATCGACGATCGCCCCTTCACCCAGTCCGATATTAATATGAATTTAAATCTCATTGTCTTTTTAAGAAGTGGGCTTGCAAGGTGCGAGTGGAGGTGAGCGCCTTGCTTACAATATTGCTGATAAGGACGTCCTTACATGGATCGCAGGTGCGAACGAACTGATAATAATCACGGAGTTAAGAAGACGTCTACATTTACAAAACCAATAGTTTCGTTCTAGACAAAGACATCTGGATAGTAAGAAAATAAAGATAAGGCACCAAATTTGAAACAGATACCGTACAGCGATACGTTTGAGGATTTATTGAAAAGTGTTTTTTTTTTAATCAAGATTTTTCTCTTTATGAAATGCTTGAAACGTCATACGTACGAATCTTTTTCTCTTGCTAGAAATGTCATCATGCATACGAAAATTTAAAATCTTTTTCAACCACCCAAAATCAAAACTGGCATAAAAAGCTGCTAAGTTTCCCAAAAGGATAGGCCTTTGAATGTAGTGATATCATTCAACCAGGGAAAGACCGCCAAGGTTAGATCATATTAGCCAAGTTAGTCGCACAGAATAACACTTAAAATTAAATGAAAACTCGAAGATTGTTACCGCGAGTAGCAATGTTCTAATTTCATTTCATTTTCGAACTATTAGTCGGTTCGATTAACCTGTGTTGCCTTTCTGACTGAATGATATCACTACCTTCAAAGGCCGATCATTTTGGTTTTGGGTGGTTTAAATTAATGGTGAAATAAACTGTCGACTTTCAACACTGAACTCGTAGTTCGTCCCCACAAGTGGAGCCTGTCAGAACTTACATCGGAGCACTGACCTGAACAGAAACGAAACCCGAATTTTCTGCATTGTAACTGATTACTAGAGCTGTAATCAGTTCCACTGTCGACATATAATGGAGCGGGCTCCGCTTTCTTTGCTGTTTGGCTGTCAATCGGATCGGATCGGATTTGCCTTGTAATTTCTAAACGATAAGAGCCAGCTGTTTGGGGCTTGGGCCATTGGAAAAGTGGTGAAAAAACCGTGAAAATGGTGTATTCAAACGTCCAAATCGGTCGACGAAAAGTGAAAATATCTTGAATTTGGTTTATTACCGCCTAACGCCGCCTGTTTATCATCAACAATCAATTTTTTAACAATCGGATGCCTTGAACAATTAGAAACGGCTTCGCGTTTCGTTGTTGTTTTGATTTTGGCTCTTGCTATTGGTCCATTTTGTTACCCTGATGGATCCTCAACCCCATGTCCGAATCCGGATTTTTCTTTTGATAAACCTTGCCCGGACTCCCGTGCTACTACATGCAAAGTTTGGTTTGGATAGTTCTTGTGGTTTTCGCGTGATGCGCGGTCTAAGATTACATTGGAGTGTCTTCACAGCGGAGCTACGCTCCAAAAAACGAAAATGAAGCAAATTAATAGTTTTTTTGTTTGTTTGTTTTTAGCTCCAAACGTCAAACTCGTTCAAGAGGAATAAACCTGCAATCAAGGCGACTGGTGCAGTAAAGGTGGGTTGTCACCCAACAGCACCTAGCGCCATCGCGTTCTGTCTAGCGCAGCTGCTGGCTGCAAACAAAGGAACGCACAAAAAAATTTCTACTATAAACGAACTGCGGGCCTTCATAATTTGTTAGTGAAAATTTGATTCGTCCTCGTGCACCTGGAAGTTAGCTGTAAGAGTTAACGATATTACTGCCACTAGATGGCACCGCGGTAAACTATATTCTACCGTGGCGCCATCTAGTGGCAGTAATATGGTTAATCTTTACAGCTTGCTTCCAGGTGCACGATCGGACGTGCCAAATTTTTTCATCAATAATTAAAGACGCGCGCGGCTTATTTGTTGTGTTAAAAGATCTTTCTTTGTATATTCCTTTGCTTGCTGGCGCTAGCAAGAACTACTTAGCACTAGATCCTTCAAACTTTCGTTTGGTGGCAACGCACCTTTAAGAGGCTGCTGTGACGGGTTTACATTTATTTGACCTAATATACACAAAGAATTAAAAAAAAAAAAGTAATAATAACATGAAATGACTTGGCTGGTACGCCTAACTGTTGCTGTTACCAATGCCAAAATGTTGCAAAATCAGCTTTCAAAACAGGCAGATCTGAGCCACATAACTTACGAGTAACGTCATAGAAGAACGTTTCCTGGGTAACCGACAACAGAATGACCCCGGGTTTGGCGCTTAAAAGACTAGAACCCCATGCCAAGCAGCAACCTCAACCGCTTTTAGTTCGTTAGCAAACCCCGCACAAAGCCTCGGGGCCCTGCGAATGAGGAAACGTCCCTGATCCCAACTCTTCAACAAGACACCGTAGAATAAATTACGCTGTCCCATCTGCCGTCAAGTGAGATAAATAAATTGATAAATAACAAGTCAGAAAGGCAGATCGATCTTGGTGGATATATTAATTATTCCCCGCGCCTGTCCTAAACTTAAGCCCCCTAGATTAGGCGTTTTCGTTTTGCCTTCGCGGCAGGCTGGCAGGCAAGCGCGGACGTGAAGGAGTGAGAGTAAACGAACAGCAACCCTCGCCACCAGCGCCGCGCAGCGAGAGAAGATGGAGCGAGAGGCAGAGGAGGAGCAAAACAGGCTGTAATCCCGCGCTTATGAGAAAAACATGACTTCGTTATGAGGTTAGGCTTACGTTAAGTGACTACAAAACGAACCGAAATGGGCCCCTAATCAAGATGACAACACACACACACGCCCACACTCATCTTCGCACTCCGTACGAAAAGAATATTCGACCAGCTTTTCCAAACCGAGACAAAAGGTTTAGTTTGTAAAAGCGGTTAGGACCGAGGTTTTGTGGTGTTTGCATTGTTCACCGGTAGATCGACGACATTCGAGGTTAATTCGTGAAGGAGGGTGGGGGGGTGTGGGGGGGGGGGGAGGTAGCAAGAGAAGAAGGGTGGGGTGGGGGCGGGGTGGTAAAACTGTTTCGTCGCGTGGTGAAAGGATGGTGCAAAAAAAAAAGAATGAATTATACCGGTAAAAAAAAAGGGCACTGTTAATCAAATTTGTCTTACCCACGGATTAAACGGCAGACATTTGAACGATCAAAAGCTTCTCTTGTCAAAAAACATCACGTGATGTCAAAAAAAGAAAAAAAGAAAACACTTCAAAGAAAATGGCTGGAGCTAGATTAGGGAAAGTTGTAGAGTTATTAAATTAGCGTCATAGTGAAGAAGACAAAAGCAATCCATTATTGGGGACGGGTACCAGGAATCCGTGGCGCGTATTTTGGCGAAAGAACTTCGGTTCATATTCTTGGAATTTACAGAAGACAGCCTAGTCAGGGTTGGCTGGCTTTTTTACCACCAAGTGCTTAAAATCGGTTTTTACCGTCCCGAAAAAAAAACTGGTTTTTGCCATCTTTTGGCCCCTTTGGCCTAAAATGTGACAAAAATCTACCTGCAGTCAAATTAAAAAAAGTGTGCCCTACAAAAGTCAAATATTGGCAAATTATACAAGTTTTCCCTGAAAACGTCACATCGTTTACTTTGAAAATTCATATTCACTTCTTATTTACTTTTCATACGCTTATTTTCACAGTAAAATATATTCTTCTCACAATATCTATGCAATTTGCCAGTTTTAGCCGGTAATAACCGTCCCGGCAAAAAACAGTTTCGCCGGCAAAAACCTATCATTGAGCCTACCTAGTGCATAACTTTTTGTCATTTTTAATATAGTATCCACGGCCTATCTTGAGTTCGCTCCAGAACGAACACAGATAATCGATTGTATGTTTTTGGTAGCAGAGTGCCTTGTTGATATCCAAGATGGTTACAAAAACAATGGCGGCCGTCGATTAAAGCCGCCCATTCCAGGAAGACGCAGCCGCTCATAAGACACCTGCAGGACTCAAGTTACGCCGAGCACATAATAGTAAAGTCTACGTCGGAGGCTAGTTCATTAATTTTGTGTCAACCAGTGCTGGCACTAAATAAGGAAAACTAGAAAATGTTGATCCCCCGTAAAATGATGGGGTCGACTATACGAAGGACCGAAGAAATATTTCTCTCCTTTGAACAAAGTGCGTAACGACCAAGTACCACGTTTCGTAAAGGTATTACCAACTAGACCATGCAACTAAAAGCAAAGGTTCGAAGACATAAGTTTCGTGCGTTCGTGCGTTTATTGGAATAACTATTAACGACGTGATAAAGAGTAAAGAATAAAAAAAAGCGAACAGAAAATTCCGATAAATTCGGACTGATCTCATGAATTTCACAATAAGATCGCCGAATTTCTCCAATATTGTTGTTTCCCTATTTGTGAAACATCATCCGTTTGTGATATCCGTTAATAAGGGGAAGTTACAAAGTTGTGACAAAGTGTGACGGGTGAACTGCTAGAAACTTGCGTGAAGCCATTTATATGTACGGAGTCTGTCACTTCACGTACATAAATGACGGTGGCGCCATCCAGTAGAGCCGATCTTAGCCCTAAGTAGATTCGATAATTACTATAGTTTCCTTATATGTAGAAAGGTTTAACGCTCGCTTTCCATCGCATGCGACCCGTTTCGTCCAAGCAGGGACGTCCCTGGTCCAAGACCGTCAAAATCTGCCGCGAAGCGCGCTGAAAGCGCTCATCATTGATTAGTGTTAGCGGTACCAAAAGAACGTGGTAATCTTCTCATTATTAGATTTCCCGGTGTTGCAGCACTAAACGAACATTATTTTACGGTAACGGTGACTATCCTTGAAGTCTTCGAACGATTTATTGCCACGTCTAACGATCGTTTAGTACATTTTTAATGAGAATAGAAAATGCCGTACCATAGTACAATGTACAATACACACGTACCTTGGTCCTTCGTCTGTTTGAAATTCACGAAACTAAACCTGTGGAGTCTTTGTTTTGACGTCAAGTGGAAAAAGAGGTAAGTAGCATGACGCCATTTTTGTTAAACGTTAATAATTTTGCGTCAATGCAGTGTTTTAAGTTTAAAATCCGCGTATCACGCGTAACGAGTACCCCTCACATTTCAGTTCGCAAGCTACAGCAGTGGTTTTTTTTTTCATGGCGTACTCGCAGCGTGACTGGTGGCAGAATCGGAGGCCACGTCGGATGCCTCGTCGAATTTCTATTGCCAAGCCTTAAATCATACGCGGAAAACTTGTAATGACGAGGGACAACGATAACTAACTTAGCAAATATTTCCACTCGTTTGGTTACACTGATGCCATTTGGGTTTAAACCGGAGCTGATCCTTGTTGTAACTTCATCTTTGTACAAAAAAACATGGCTGATTGTATAACCCAAGCCGTTAAAGCCAAACACGTGCCGTTACGTAACTCCTTTCGTTTGATCAATGATTGATGTTTGAACCATCAATCATCAAGCGAGTAAAGCAATCACGGTCAAGGCTACGTGATCACGAACCAGTCGCCAAGCTGGCGTCACACAAGGAACACATTCAAGGCTATGGATCTAACAAATTGACAAATACGTTCATATTAAAAGGGAAACCGATATTGGGCAGTGGTGACGCGAGGAATTTTGATTGTGTTTGGGGTTGGGTTGTGGATGGGGGGGGGGGGATCCGAGAAGTGGAGTCTAAGAAGTGGGGGCTACTTTTAAGTTTTTCAGAGCCACTTAAAACAGCTTACATCCAACAATTTTAGCGCCTTCGAATCGTTAAAACAGCTAATTGTTTTTAGAATTTTTTCAATTGTAATAAATGCCTCTGCTTTAGCCAAATTAACTATAGACGGGTCTTAGGGGAAGGAGACTGGGGGGGGGGGGGTCGCCCCCCCCCCCCCCCCATCCCCGAATGCGCAGCTGACATTGGTCACTATTATACTTTTCAACCGCAAGGCAGTTACTGAGGTGTACACATATCATTAATATAGTCACGATAAGAACAAGGAGTTGAACTGGTTAAAGGCCATTTCCACTGTTCAAAGTTAGTGGTTGGACGTTAAGTTGTTACAAAATGATAAATAAAGTGTAGTAAAATCACCAAAATTATCAGAGAAGAAACTCATGTGACTTTTAATCAAGCGGCTAAATATGTAACTTAAAAAAAAAAAGTTGTTGGATCGTATTTCTCACAATTTCGGATTGAGCAGAATAAAATACGTAAAATTTACATACATCGGAACTCAAGAGTGTTCACCCACTGACCCATGGCAATGTTTGCTGATTTTATAAATTTTTAAGACGAAAAATGAATTCTTTTCAATCTTGCAAGGTCTTTTTTTTAAATTCCTTCTACTTATACCCCAAAATGTTGGGTTACATGCTTTACGTTTGCACGCCTTATGCAGTGAAACATGCTTTTTGACTGGAGGGTTGAAAAGTACAACATCAAAATACTGTTCTTAAATGGGTCACTTTCGCTGGATGGTTGAAAGGATTAACACCATCGTCAAAATAATGTTCTCAAATAGGTGGTCCTGGTTGGTCATTTAGCTCAACAGTTTGGGTGGGTAATGGGTCAGTATCCCATTGGGTCGGATGGGTCATGTATCTGAAAATATGACCCACTTCCATTTCTGTCAAGAACAGCGTTGTTTACAGCATTTAAAGATCGCGTATAGTGACTGACCTGGTTCGTCTTTCAACTTAAAAAACACGACATAAAAAATACCGTAGAAATAAGAAGTAAAAAAAAAAACACAAACCTTTCTCTTTAAACCACAAGAAAAACAGACCGAAACCCCACCACCATCAGACCACCCATCTCATTCCATCGAAACAGGAAACGAGCAGGTACAAAAGTCTTCAGAAACAAATGGTGCAAAAACGTACAGCGTTTACTTGCACAAATGAGGAGAAAAGGTCAAATTAGCAGGAGTGTGGGGGAAGGGGATGCGGGGGCTCTTTCTTCAGCTTTTGCCGTTCCCACGTTTGTCAGCGCCGATAGCACGGAGTAAGCGAGAGAGGATAGAGCGATTGAAAGACAGAGAGAGAAAGAACAGTCTTTCCATCGGTTCTGCTACGTACAGAACACATCAAAGAGGGCAACGTCAGAGTGTTTAAACAGAGAAAAGCCCAATAAATCAATCGACCGGGGGCACGGACTAATTTCTGGTCTTGTCAACGCCCAAGTTTGCTTGCACTCGTTTCAAAAAAACTCTATGCGCTTTCCAGGAAACTTTGCTAAATATTTTCCCCATATGAACAAAGACGAAAAATTGCAACTTTCCAGTTCAGTAGACGAGCTTTTATAGATGGAGACTTCGAGCTCTTTGTGGGAAGGTTTAAAGGTAGGTGGTCGGTTTAAGATGCGTTTAAGCAAGACTATAAGCTATAAAAAGTGGTGGTCCATAAAGTCAAAAGGTGGACAAGAAACACAAGCCAATTGCGACGTTTCGGAGAAACCCTCTGCCATTATCGTGCATAAGTGACAACACTTTTCCAGCTCGCGAAGCTCGTTAAAATAATAAAATTAATTCACACGTCCAGAACGTACAGTACCCTCCAGCGACTGAAAAATAAAAAAAATAACAAAACGTAAATGACACCAAAGTGCACTGAAACGATAACTTCACAAGTATATCAGTCAAAATCGACAGAAATGTTGTTCTCACTTTTTAAACGATTAACCGGTGCAGCAGTATTGTGGTCTTGTCAACCGTAGACGTGGCGAAGGAATCTAATTAGTTTTAATGAGGTATTCGTATTACAGGAAATTAACGGAACTGATACAAATAAAAAAAAAAGTAATTGATCTCGAACGAACTGATGGGCTGAAGAGTCGTATTTTTCTCAGCAGCTACTGTAATTAATTTTTTTCTAATATGAGAAATGGGCAGCTGTAAGTTTGATGAGGTGGATAAGTCAAGTATGGTAACATTTTTAGGTTTTTTTTTTTTTTAATTAGGATGTGCGTCGACAGTTAGCGGACCAAACATAATAATCTCTGCGAAAACCGTCATCGAGAATTGGTGATAATCTCTCCGAAAACCGTTATCGAAATGAAGCAAGCAGTCTGCATCAAAGACTGTCCTTGTGAGGATACACAATACACTAGTCTGAGAAAGAAAGAAAAGACTACTGCCCCGACTGGGACTCAAACCCAGGACATTCCGTTTTCTCAGACTAGTGTATTGTGTATCCTCACAAGGACAGTCTTTGATGCAGACTGCTTGCTTCATTTACCCTTTACCTTGTGATTTCTTTCTTTATTTACCGTTATCGAAATTTCCGATATCACCCCATCGTTATCAAAATACGAGGTCAGAACTCAACGCGTAAATTATCCGGCAGAATAAACCCCGTAAAGGAAGAACAAATTATTACATCATTAACATCATTTAAAAATTTTTTTTTTATCAGAACTTCGTTCAAACGCAAATTCCACTAAACTCGACCCTCGTGATTGCCAAAAAAAAATAAATAAAATAAAAAGAAAATAATGACGCACATATACATCGCGAATCGGACACAACCTCCCACAATTCATTGTTTTGTTTCCCAAAAAAAACACAAAAACACCCGCAATAATTAACGCTCCAATGCCGACCGGCACCGTCCAAAACGCAGTCAAGTAGCAGCTTAGGGCACGCAACTTTTCATAACCTTTTAGTTGGAATTGACGGTCGCTTCAAAACTGTCTGTCGAGCCCCGCTTCTAAAACGGAAATCTACATAGCATAATGACATAGCAGGCGTGATAAATGTGTCGTGATTACAGTCGGCGCTTCATACCCCTCTGGCTGTGGAGTCAGTCAGATGGCAGGTGCGTACACAAACGCACACAAACACACACGGACCAACGCTATACCATTGCTTGGTACCATCAGTTAGACCTTTCTGTCTCTGTGATGGTCTTTGTCAAGAATGAGTAACACATGGCATCTTAACAATGACTCATAAAGATGCCTCTTTTCTGGGCTTTTTTTTCTTTAAATCCTTATTTGTGTGTGTTTGCGATAATGCCACTCGTGACACCTTAATTGACAATAAGCACGCGAAACGCTATGATTGCGTAATCCTTAGGCGACGTCTGTAAATGGATCTAGTGTTCCGTTTTGTAGCCCGGGGGCGTGAAGCTAATAGCAGCAGGTTGCGACGAGATTTCTGTTCAAGTGTGTTGCGGTTATATTGTAGTCTGTCGGTGTTCGTACACCATAGAAACTGAGATGCTGTTAACCCTGAAACAGTCAACGTTTTTGGACGGAACCTTCGTTAAAAACGAAAACGAACTCGTACAACGTAAAAGGTAAACTTTAAGTAATCCACCCAATACCAAAACTGGTATGAAAAGCCGCCAAGTTTCCAAAAAGGATCGGCCTTTGAAGGTAGTGATATCATTCAACCAGGAAAAGGCCGCCAAGGTTAGTCTTATTAGCCAAGTTAATCGCACCGACGACCAGTTCGAAAGTTAAAATAATGAAAACTAGAACTTTGCTACTCGTGGTAGCAATCTTCGAGTTTTTTCATTAACGTCCAAAGTGTTATTCTGTGCGATTAACTTGACTAATACGATTAACCATGGGGGCCTTTTGCTGGTTGAATGATATCACTACCTTCAAAGGTCGATCCTTTGTGGAAACAACCATCATGTTTGGACGAAAACTTCGTTGCAAACGAAAACGAACTCGTTCAACAGACTAGACTAGACACACAAACAGACTAGAAACACAAATAAGCTTTTCTGTAAAGTTCAGATATCACAATATGGTTTAGTGTTTAGTCCACGTGAAACCTTACTGCTGTATTCAACCAGTAGACAAGAAAATAAATTAAAACCAAAGCAACCGCTACGTAAAACGATTATTTAATGTTTTATTAACAACTGTGATTTTAGTACAGTGCGGATCAAATTAAAGTTCCACTATAACAAATGTTGACTCCTAAACAAAGTTGAAAAGTTGGATTCTAAAACACTATCAACGACGATTTTCCAAACCTTTTAAGTTAAGTTCTTCTGAGAATTATTATTTTTTCCCTCTGTATGCATATTTTAACAGTTAAAGCTCCAAAGACGTTACCAACATTTCAAATCGTCTGAATTATAAATCAAAATGTTCACACAACGTGTAAAAAGACACGAAAACTCAAAATATTTAAGTAAGACCGTATGGGAGAGAGAAGCTGCAGCTTCCCAGCTCCAGGTCTGATGATTAGACATCACAGGATTTTTATTTTGCTAAAGAGGCGTTAATTTCCTGCCCTTGCGAAAACTAGCGTGGAGCCGGTGGGCGAAACACGTGATTTCTGCCCTGGGCGGCCTTGGCTTGAAGAAGCCATCATTTAAACGCTTTCTTTCAAGCCTAATTTGTAGAGAGGTCACAACTCTGGCGACCGAGCTCGCCGCGCAGTGTTCCCCCCCATGCCGGAGTTCATCGACGAACTACATCGTCGGCAAGTTAGTCACACAGCCAGTCTATCAATAGCCTAATTTCGTTTGCCGTAATCGGACTCCTCCATAAGTACCTCACAAAGTAACGACGACCGACCCAAGCGCCGACGTGCGGACGAGAGTGGCAACACCGTATAACGCTCTTGTTTACAGCTGCTATGCGGAAAAAGGGCCGAGCGCCAGCGTCATAAATTGTTTACGGCGAGAGAAAAAAAAAAGAACATCAGCTCTGCTTTAATTATTTGCTGCCTCCCAGTGTTGTATACATTTTTTTCCCTTCTCCTGTCGTTTGCTCCTTCTTTTATTTTACTTCTTCTTTTTGGCGCTGCTTAATTTTTTTTGGCTAAAATACACTTCAACCAATTTACCCTTGTCTAACAGGGAAGCCACTCGCTCGCTTCACCCGGGTCCAAAATAGTTAGCACCCACTCAAATCCATAATGAATATTTTTCAGAAGTGCTAAAAAGACCGGGTTAATAGCTTACTACTGCAGAATGAGCTAAAATAAACACGTTACATTTGGATGGTTTTACAATGTGGCATCTGACGTTGTTTTATAACGGCTTCTGATTTTGAATAATGCTACCTATTTACGACCACCTCAACCCTGGGATTTTTCCGGCTCTGGCGTAGAGGAAAGCAAGCGGCAAAGGGCGACGATATAACCTCAATAAAACGACGGCTCATTTGTGACAAAAGTCGCGCCAATTAAATGTCGTTAAATGGAATTCCCGTTTTATTTCACGACACTATAAACCGATCGTTTATAGGGTTGTAAGTGGGCGCGTATGTGTTAACGCGAATACGACAATCAGGGGTGGAGATTTTACTAGGTTTGTTGGTGACGTAGCAAGTGTAACTTGGCAACTTTTTATTTATGTATATATATTTTTTTTTTACTGTCACAGAAATTACGAACAGCCTGTAAAAAAAGTTTAAGGAAATCTTTACATACATTTCGCTTGCGCCGAACCATGGGTGAGGGTCAGTAGACGAGGAAAACATTCATTGTGATGACCAATCCAAACGCATGAAAAATCAATGCGATCCATCGAGCAAGTTCATTCTTTTCACGGTAGCCATGAAAAAGGGGAGCATGTTCATTCGGCCTTATTTATTTTATTACCAGCACGCCTTTTTTCCTGCAGAATACAAGCCTCGCAGGAAAGCACCAAAATCCTCAAGTAAATCCAAAACCAAACAATCAATTATACCACGCGCCATGGCTGTTTTCTGTGACGTGCATATCAGTGACTGGGCTAGTACAATGAGACGGCCAAACAGCCGTTTCTCGTTCGTCATTGGCTAACTCATGGTGACGTCACGGCGTACACATATTTAAACATGGAATAACTGTATAACCTCTCGACAGGACCCAGCTCCGGAAAACAGGCCCTGACCATCAAATATCATAAAATGTTAAATAACATGTACAAACTAATTCTCAGTTAACCATTTTCTTATTAAATGCTTTATTTTGTTAAAGCTGGTTAAATTTCCTAATTCTGGTAGAAGTTTATTAAAAAATTGTTGGAATGTAGAGTTCTTCACACATAAAGCCGTAGTTATTTTTTTTTTTATCTCTGAGACTTTGTAGTAGAATCCCTCAAGTATTTCATTTTTACTTAATTAAGGATAAAGTAATTACTAAACGCAATAACTGACGTGTAATAACGTAGACCATCAATATTCAAAAACAAAACATTGAATTTGGCCTCAACTACTGAACCACGTTTTATCTGATCAATATTCTCTTGCCCTTTTTGTCTACATTGCCCTAATTGGGATTTTAAGTGGAGACTTTAGACAAAATTATATCTTGGGCCGAGGCGTTTTGCCGTTTTTTGCAACTTTTTTTCTTTCCATAATTTTTTTGTATGAGCGTATAAATTGTAGAACTTGAGCTGTGCACGTTGATCTGTGTAAAACATTGACAGTGCTCAAAACATCAACCGGTGGTTTTGGGGCTCTTTTGTTTTGTTTTGAGTACTTATGCGTGTCACACGTACTTTTTTATAAAATACGAAATGCCTATAACAGGGTTCTCACGAACGTACTGAAATAATTTTCTCCGAGTTTTCCACGTTTTCCAGAGTAGTTGTGGTCAATTTTCAGGCATTTTACCGTCAATTTAGGGAAGAAATTTTTTTCACGACGTTTTCCCGGTTTTTACTTGTTTGCGGGGCTCCAGTGCAAAAAAGCAGCTCGATTTAATGACCTTCTAAGTTTCAATATAAAAGTGTAAAAATTGAACCAGTATATGTCATAACATAATGTGCTTAATGCACTTAGGCTTACGTTTAGGCTTAGGCTTAGACGTAGGTTTTTGTTTTTTCCTCGAGTATTTCCAGTTTTTTTTTTTAATTGTGAAAAATCAGAGAATTCCCTGAGTTTCAAACGTAGTTTAAATTCCCTGAGCTTTCCAAGTTTTCCATGCTCTCCAGGTTGGTGCAGTGGCGTAACTAGGGTTTAGTGGGCAACACTAGCCATTTAGCCGAATGGTGCGAAGGGAGAACCCAATAACAGCTAGGGGTTCTGGGGGAGCGCTGTGACCTCCCCCAGCGGGCCGAAGCTGACGCATTATTGCTATTTTCCTGCCGTTGGAAACATTTTTATAAAATCAGTTTTGCTGACTGCATTATACGCATAAATTTGTGTAATGTAAATCTTTCACTTTCACATACACTAAATACTTATTTTTTAGACATACTTAATGCTTTGTTAGAAACGCAGGTAATTTTAAGCAAAATATGAGTTAGTAATTGTCTTACTGTTTAAAATACGTCTTCAGGACAGCCAAGGTTTTTTCAGCTATGCAGAAGTGACTTGGCTAATTTGCCGAATAAGCCTTCAAAGTCTTACAGAGGGGGAGAATCTCCCCTTTGCCCCCCTACTAGTTGCGCCACTGGGTTGGTGGACACCCTGTGTTTGCAAGTCAAATTTTTATCTTCATATTTGTTGACTAAATTAATTGGGCGTGCAAAGTTTCTATCCGCCAAAAATCTATATAACTAACATCGTAATATTTGTTTGTTTGTGTCCGCAGTGGGAATCTCGATAATCTTTATTCCATTGAAGCCCATAGTGGGAATCTCGATCATAATCTTTATTCTTTTGTTTGTTGGTGTCTCTTTCATTAGAATTGTCTGCATCAGTAATGATTCGTACTGTGTTTTCAACAAACACGCACAGTACTGATGACGTCATATTTTTTTTTTCTAGTCGCGCAATATATTCGCGTAAACGGATCTAGGTCTCTATTGTCTCTTAACCCTGGATCTAAGTAAATCTAACGAAAGCTTGGGCGACTGCTACCGGTGGTGCTTAATTTTCGTAACAGTTTGTAAGGACCTTCAAGATTAATTGACAAATGCAATATACTGTCACAAACGGGAAATCACACCAATGCTCTATAAAGCCGGTCATACACGGTGGGGGGGGGGGGGGGGCGGACCTATAGTTGTTACAAACAACTCGGTGTATAAAAAAAAAGGATTTCCTTCTGTGCAGTAACAATTTTACGTTTCGTTTTGTTCAAACGACGGTTAAATTTGTATACACTTTTAAGGGCTGCGTATACAGCGATGACTTCCCCGACCCGCCATTCCGTTTAGGTCTACTTAAAAGAGGGGAGAGGGAGGCTCTTGTAACCAATTCGAGCAAAGCAAACGTCAATTCTATCGACCAATAAATATCATTATTTAGAGCGCCGTTCATTCGTTCATTCGTGGTGCGTTCGTTCGCTCGGTGGGGACGTACGTGTCGTAATGGAGTGGCTACAAACTTGACGAGTTTCGACTGCAAACTGCCAATAACTGGTGGCGCGCGCTCTCTTTCTAACGGCTTGGTCGTAGCTCTTGTGTTCATCCCAGTGCTCACTCGTCTACCTCCGGGTCGGTGAGACGGAGGGAAGTGGGGGGGGGCGGAGGGGGGGGGGAGAGAAATAGGGACGGGAGAGTTGTAGGGATAGTATAGGATGGGCACAAGGCACCAGTACCCAGTTTGGGAACCATAAATTCCCAGTTTCTCTGACAGACATAAAATTTCTGAAGGATCCGCTATGAAATAATGTCAGGGATGCGCTTCTCACTAACCGTAAATCAGGCACAATAACCCATTCCGCAGCTCAGAAAACTGCAACCAGAGCGAGCTGCCGACCCGCTCCTCTCCTCTCCTCGCGCGCACATACACAGACACACACCGAGGTCCGTATTACCTTGGCCGTATTTCAGCGCATCACACACACGGCTGTGGCGGTACACAAACACTCCACATTGGCGCTCACAGAACGGCAACCAACCATCCACCCAGCCACCCATCATCACCCAAGCCGCCCTTCCCCCGCCGGCAAAGGGGGGGGGGCCCCCCCCCCCCAACCTTTTCTCAAATGGTCTCTATGCGGCTACGGAAGACCGCAAGCTTTCTTATTTCTAACAATCCGAGAAGATACTCCCCTACGTGTATGCCTGTAAACCTTTTTGCATGTTTCACATAAAAAAAGGTAAATAAAAAAAACGAGAGAACATCGTTTTGAGTTCGTGTCAACTGCTATACGAACACTAGATACCGAAAATTTCACCAAAACTGATAAAAATACGTAAACTCATCAAACTAGACTTTTTGCATGGACCGAAAAAGGTGTGTTTCAGGATAAAAATTGTTTTGTTCTACCTTTTTCAGGGTTTGTAATGAAGTTGGCAGTTTACGAACGCTCCAAATACAGGGTAACCAGTTAAGTCGTGACCCAGCTTGATAGCTAAAGTACTACTGAACGATACGTTATGAGACCCTGGTAATGTGATAAGGCCAATAGGGCCTTAATTGGACAAGAAATGGATGACCTTGAGAAATGTTATCAAGGTCATCAAACTGCTAACTTCTTAAATATGCATCACACGTCATGAGTATAAATTAGAATATGTAGGGAACAACGAGACATTACCAATGCAAAAAAAAAACAGAACAAAAATCGAACTAGATTTGCACGACCTATGACGTACGTAAAATGGCTACTTTCGACCCCTGAAAGGAGACGATGCTTCCCTGCATGACGGAGTGTTTGAATGGAATGCCATTCAGGGTTCGAAAGTACCCATTTTACGTACGTCAGAGATCCTGCAAATCTGGTCTGATTTTCGTTCTGTTTTTATGCATTGGTAATGTCTCTTTGTTCCCTACATATTCCTCATGTATACTAATGATGTGTGATGCATATTTTTAAGAAGTTAGCAGTTAAATGACCATGATAAAATTTCTCAAGGTCATCCATTTCTTGTGCAATCAATGGCCCCTCTTGGCCTCATCGTATCAACCGGGCCTCATAACATATTGTTCAGTACTACTTTAGTTATCAAGCTGGGTCACAAATTAAATGATCACCCTGCATAGGCTAATGACTGTCTCACTGTCAGCAGATGACTAAGTTTCAAAAGCTGACTGGTGGTATTTAACTTTATTCATCTTCTTCACCTTTGAAAAATGGTCGGAAATAAAAACCTGGCAAAAATATACAAGAAATACCAAACGTCAACATAATAGCAAAAAATTGTTCATGTTATAGGCTATGTCATTATCAATGAACTTCTAAGTTAGTGTTCACACACAAAATAGCTGCTTGGAAGATGTGATTAAGCTTCGACTTTGATGAAAATGAAACTTCGATGGCACAGGCCACATGAATTTTGCAACAGTAGTCATGAACTGTCAATTACGAAATGATTATCATAATTTCGTTATTGGTTCAACATGGGAGGGGAATTTGGATCATATACTTACAAAGTCATTTTTGATTGACGTATCGTATTTTATTTGGTGTCTGGGACCTTTGACAAGTTAGTGAGGACGCTATTCCCATTTGTTGGACGAAAACTACCATCGCTGAGGCTGAGTGAGGCTTGAATAATCATTCTATACATCAGGTTAATGGAAGGACAAACTAGCTTTAGCCAATTATACAACATGTATAATTGGCTGCTACTTGGGAAGCTTTCCATAGTCGATGGCTTGAATTTGAAGACCACAGTATTGGCAGGTCAAATAGTCATTTTAGAAATCCAGGTCTTTGCAGCTGTACAATAAGATCTACAAAAGGTTATTGATTTAGGGTTTGGTTAACGTTTCGGTCTTATGCAGAGCAGTGGCATCCCGTGCCACTGCACTGTGAATGAGGCTGGCGCTAATGACTTAGCTGTCTATGAGCCATTAAACTTCAATACCCCCCTCCCTGCAGCTTAAAAGAGTTAATTATTTGCAGCTTAAATTGCACCTTAAATTTGCCGCTCTAAATTTGCAGCTCTAAATTTGCAGCTCTAAATTGCAGCCTAAATTGCAGGTCTAATTTTCAGCTAAAAAGAGTTAATTATGTATCCTGCTAAGATCAACTGCTAACATAGGCATTTATGACATGGAACGCGGGTGTGGAGTGATTGCCGGTGAAGATGGGTATTGACCCCCTAAATTAAAAATTCACAATCCTACCCGTTTATTCCAGCCGGTATAGGTAGCATTTTCAGGGAATTTTGCATACAATACTGTTACAAAAGAGAGCTGTTTTGGTTTAGTGTGAAAGCTCTCTAGACTACTTGGAACTTCTTTTATAGCATTCTCGGGTATTATTTTATGCCCTGTCGTAGCAGTTCTTCAGGTATAGTTCGAGCGTACATTTGCTTAATGTACTGCTTATTAAAACACAACTAGTCACATCGTTCACTCCGTTGGCATTGTCTCGCTTCGCTCGAGGAGGTTTGCATGAACAAACTATGACTTCATGAACAAACATCATGAGGGTACACAAAAACTTTGACGTTTATTTGAAGGTTTTTTTTTTTGCATACTTGAGGGTCATAATATCGAGTTGCAGAGATGAAAATAGGTCTAACTGGAGCGTAATTTAATTACCTATCCTTTGGACCTACTCCCATCTTTTTAAGTGCCTTGGTTCAAGAGCAGTAGAGGCACAAACACACAAACACAAACACATCATACGTTTTTAATGATGTAGACTAGTTACATCGCTCGCTTCGCTCGAAGAGACATCCTCTCGCAATTCGCATGCTGACAAATAGAATCTGGTACATGCCCAAATATTGGGATAAAGAAAAACGTCAGTCTTACATGAAATTCAGCTACTTAAAGCTTTATAAACGCTGACTTGAGCCTACACTGGTAAGTTCACTTTGTCCCCCCCCCCCCTCTTTTACCTAGCCACGAACAGGAACCTGTTTACTTTCTACAGTGACTTGATGCAACACTCCAAGGTTAAAACAGATAAGAAAACATTACTGAGCAAAGCTGCGAGAGTTTGCTAATTGTTACTGAGAACAACCGCTGTTAATTAACTTACTCCTTGTTGGCATGTTGTCACCAGTCCATTGTTACTGGATGTATACCGAATAGTTTGAGGCTGGCACGAAAAAAAATTGGTCAACAATCGTCGACGTCAGGTATTGTTGTGTGATTGTTGCCGATTGTTGGAAACAGGTCATTTTTCGTTAATTTGGGGCATTTAGGACCTAAATTTGAATTGCCTAACAGAAACTCGGAGAAATTTCCTTTTTCCGAACCCTTTCTCCAATTTTTGCCACCACTATTTCGAGAGGAGTAGATGGACACACAAATAAATAAATAAACACACTGAACGATTTTAATGATGTTAGATGATCCGTAATGACGGGTCCGAGTAGGAAGGATCATTATGAATTCAATATTATTTGATCTTTTTACTTTGACTTAAACACCTTTATCTACGGCAATCCACAGTACAAAAGGAAGGAAGCATACATTAAAATTTCAAGACGTTCCCACCTGTCAACAATCGACTTGTATAAAGTTTCCTACACTCACGGCTAATAGCAAAGCTACACATTTCCTTTTCAGCCATATTGGCGTGTCGCTGCGCTGTCACTTTCCACCGCACTTCCCCTTCCGCTGGGCGATGGCGGCGCTTCAGTCGGCAGTCATCATGCAGGCGCGTCAGGTGCAGTTGGCGTCTACGTCACTTGGGCGATGAGACCAATAACGACCATATTTGTACTCGCAAAAGCCTTCAGTGTTCCACGCTGCGGGCCTTTTGTTGGACCGCCAAGCGCCATGGATACAACTAATGGATGGGACCTCTTAGTCTTCCTCCCCCCCCCCCCCCCCCCACCCCAAACTCCCCGCCCCCACGCGTTTCATTCTCGTCTTTAGTTCTGTCTTGTCTGGTGCAGAAATGAGCGAAACCATCAGGCAACGATGCAAAAACATATCCCTGATGCCAAAAGCTATACACCCTCGGCGAAGGCTGATCGTCTGGAGCCGACAGGGTCGCATCCAAGTGAAATGTGAAAACGCACGCACGCACGCGCACTTTCCTCGCGTTAATTTTAAGTTTTCCCCGAAAGTAGGAGTGTGAATGAGGATTTCAAAAGAATTCTTTTGTGCTGAAAGTGCAGATCGAAATTTTGTTAATTCCGTCTTAGATTCTGCTTGGGTTTGATGTGCGTTACAAAACTTGAATAAAAAGTGGGAGGCTAAATCAATGTCTTTTTAACAACCCCCCCCCCATTTTTTTTTTTTTTTTAGCTGATACGTGTTTGGGTAAAAATACGCCTAACAGAAACTCGGAGAAATTTCCTTTCTTCCGAACCCTTTCACCAATGCCGAGAAAAAAAAATGGGGAAAATAGTACGAAATAAACCGAGACTTCAGAAAATGTTTCCCGACGACCAGGACTGGGGCGATTATCAGAAAGACACTTACAAGAAGGATACTTCTAAGACTGAGACGAATCCAAGAAGCGTACTTCTAAGACTGTGACGATGCCAAGAAGGATACTTCTAAGACTGAGATGAATCCAAGAAGCATACTTCTAAGACTGAGACGATGCCAAGAATGATACTTCTAAGACTGAGATGAATCCAAGAAGCATACTTCTAAGACTGAGACGATGCCAAGAATGATACTTCTAAGACTGACACGAATCCAAGAAGCATACTGCTAAGACTGAGACGATGCCAAGAAGGATACTTCTAAGACTGAGACGAATCCAAGAAGCATACTTCTAAGACTGAGACGAATCCAAGAAGCTTACTTCTAAGACTGTGACGATGCCAAGAAGGATACTTCTAAGACTGAGATGAATCCAAGAAGCATACTTCTAAGACTGAGACGATGCCAAGAATGATACTTCTAAGATTGAGACGAATCCAAGAAGCATACTTCTTGCCAAGACGATGCCAAGAAGGATATTGCTAAGACAGACACGATTCCAAGAAGGATACGTCTAAGACTGAGACGAAGCCAAGAAACACACTGTTAAGACTGTGACGAGGCCAAGAATGTAATTTCTGACACTGAGACGAATCCAAGAAGCATATTGCTAAGACAGATACGATTCCAAAAAGGATACGTCTAAGACTGAGACGAAGCCAAGAAGCATGCTGCTAAGACTGAGACGAATCCAAGAAGCATACTTCTAAGACTGAGACGATGCCAAGAAGGATACTTCTAAGACTGAGACGAATCCAAGAAGCATATTGCTAAGACAGAGACGATTCCAAGAAGGATACTTCTAAGACTGAGACGAATCCAAGAAGAATACTTCTAAGACAGAGGCGATTCCAACAAGCATACTTCTAAGACTGAGACGAATCCAAGAAGGATACTTCTATAAGACTGAGACGAAGCAAAGAAGCATACTATTATCTGAGACGAATCCAAGAAGGATATTAATACCAAGACTGTGATTACTCCGAAAAAGATACTGCGCATGCCTAAACGATTTCTGAAGGATGATTTTAAGACTGTGAGACGATTCCAAGAAAGATACTTCCAAGACTGTGACGATTTTAGGAAGAATACTACGAAGACAGATGATGGCAAGGACTGCCTAGAGTGATACACCTTTGGGAAAGATACTACCTAGATTTACCCAATTTCAGGGACGATACTTTTAAGATTGATACCATTCCAAGAAGGATACTGCCAAGACTTAGGCAATTCCAAGAAGGACACTATCAAGACAATTATGAGAAGGATATTTCCAAGACCGAAAGTATGTCAGAAGGATATTGCTACAACTGAGACGATCCAAAGAAGGACACTGCCAAGTCTAAGACAGTTCCAAGGAAGGGAATTTTTAAGAGTGAGACGACATCGGAAAACTAGAGAATTTTCAACCACAATTTTCGATAGTTCCATCACAGGACTTAGAAGGCTAAGTGTCACGCTGCTTGTGTTGTTTTATTTATTTATAGCTTGCAAACGTCACATACTTTAAAACCGTTAGCCAGGCTATTTGCGTACTTTTACCGTGAATTGAATATCTAAATTCTCTTTCCGAGTATCTCTCTGTATAGTAACGGTAACTCAATAATTTTTTTTTTTAATTTCGTGTAGTTACGTTACGAAAAATTCAATTAATTTTGTTTTTTCTACCTTGTTCCATCGTCAACGAAAAACCGTTCATTCGGGGAGAAAAAAAACTACCACATAAGTCCCGCTCGTATTCTTTATCTGCAAAACCGTCAATCATTAACGATTCTAGAAATTCCCAAATTTACAAATCTTTCGAGACTTCTTGGCACGGGTGACGAACGAAATGAGAGAACAAAACATGAGCCAAAGGTTTGGAGGCGAGGGGGATTAAAATAAAGATAAAAATAAATGAAACGCCAACATTTGTCTCCGTCTGCAGACGCACACACAAAAATTCCGTAAACAACTGCCCACCACCAATATGGAACCTACCCATCTTAAGGCCCCAAGCTGGCAGCAGAGGTCCTTTCCTTAGGACCATCCCCCGCCCCCCTCCCCCAACTCCCCTAAACCACCACTTTGACGTTATTGATAAGGGCGTGTGAAGAAGACAGGACAGGCTGGAGACACCCACGAGATCTGACGCTTCTTCCCTCATTCTTCTAACTCTTACCAATTCGCTGATCGAGTGTCTTTTTTCTTTTCCTCCACCCCCCCCCCCCTTCCCCCCAACACCCCAACCCCGATCCAAATTCCTTCTCTCGTTCTCTTGCTCGGCTTCTTCTCACTCTCCAGGCCGACGTTCCGTTCCGTGGGGAGGGCACGGCCAATTTGAGCACCTCCGTTGATACCGGTCGTAAAAACTTTACAGCCCCCCAAAATAACGGGTTTCAACGGCAGTGCAAAGCCCCGGCGTCCGACTTTAACCTGCCCCTAGTCGGCAAGCACGGCAAGGCCAAGACCGCGAGCTGAAGGCCACAAGTACCCCTCCCACCCATTCCCCAACCCATCTGCACGTAACCCTCTTTTCCCCTTGCCTGATCGACCATATATCGGCGCACAACTTAACCAAGCCAGTAAAAATTTTCAATGAATCCCGCAGACGGGATTCAACACCACGCTCTATTACGCCTTTAAGAGGCCGCAGAATTTCTTTTAAAAAAGGGTTATGACGGAAATGGTTTGAAATCGTAACCCGGAAAACTAACATGAAAGTCTAAAATACGCAGTTTTCACCGTTGAACGCTTTTGTGGCGTTAACCCAGAGTTCAACTGTGTTTTAGACCCATGTATGTATTTCTGTAGCACTTTCTCGGCAAGACGACGACGATTCTGCGGTTATTTTTTGCAAATTCATCGATGCCAGTGTAAATGTGTTGTGATGTGGGAAAGACACAGAACACAGAATACAAAACATATAACCAACTCGACGTTTCCAATCACTTCAGAGTCGTTTTCTAGACATCGGAAACTTCAATTCAAATACAGCATTGTATAAGTTGTGGATTGTGATATAAAATAATGAATTAAATTAAATACAAGTGTAAAGGCTAGTGTGATACGTTGTTATTGTGCTGCAACAAAATCCGAGCATAAAGCGACTCCTAGCGTGAATCACTTAAACTGGCCAACGGGTAAGAGATTAACCTGGTACACCCAATTTTCGAAGATGGCCGCGTTGCCCAGTGCCGCAATTAGGGTTGGTGCAAAAGATGCAACGTACCCGGGCCTGGGAAGAAGGGTGCCCAAAATTTACGAATCGGGTCCCAAAAGATACAAAATTCACTACAGTTTGGTCGAGGTTGGGAATCATTTTGCCCCCAAAATTGTTTACTTGCTGACGAGGGCCGCAACATTAGGTCCGTGCACCCCTCCTTGGAAAAAGCTAGTTGCGGCGCTAGCGTTGCCAACACAATTACACTATTATTATTTTTGAGCACAATTGTTCGCCAAGTAAAGAACCTTACGCATTTTTTGGCAAATATATTTTTAAGTTTGCAAATTTCGCGATGTTAAGTTGGCTCAGTGAACTCCTTTGGCAACCCACGCATCGACAATTTGATGGACATTAACACACAACAGAAGAAATCACTGAAATTCTGCAGAATTCTATAATTGAGTGCGTAACATACGAAATTCTGTGTGGGCAACTTTAATCAATTACCTCTGCGTCGAACTAGTGACAAGCAAGGTCATTTTCCACTTCCAGCTAATATCCATTCAAAAAATGAATTCACATCATTTCAATTCATATTTAGTGTGTTAGGTGTTAGATTCAATTCCAATCAAGTCTTGCCAATGGCCAATGCAATTCGATTCACCGTCATATCCTTTAAGTAATACTTCAAATTATCCAATCAGTTACTTTAATTCCAATTCAAGTCAGTGGAATTATGTAAGTAATAAAATTAATTCCATCATTTTCAAAATCTGGAATTGTCTTAAGCATGACATCCCATCTAATGCTGGAATTGTCTTACGTTCAACACAACTCCAACAATTCCACTAAGGCCGAATTACGTTAATTAATTCCAAGTCCGGAATTGACTTGTGCTCATCACAGGCTCAGTAGAGTTCCAGATTGCACGAACCTAGATAAACGTACTAGAGACGAAACTGCAAGTTCAGGCGATCACAGCTAGTAGACACCAGCGCTTCTGCTTGTAAGTTTCTGATCTCTCTACGCCTAGGGAAAAATTACTTCGTAAATTTGGCTTATTTTGGCTTTTCAAGGTATGTAAAGATGGCTTATTAATTATACTCTCTCACGTAAAATAAACAATAAACAAAGAATAATAGTGACTCTCCCTTCCACCCACCCAGGAACGTGCATATTGGTAGAGGGGAGGCAGAGGGGAGGGGGGGGGGGGAGGCGCAAGCTCCAGTCCTCAAGGCAAAGTACCCTTTTTGTAAAAATTGGCCGACATTTGCTGGAGCGATGGTGTAAAAGGGTCAAAGAAAGGTAAAGGTAGGGAAAAACGGCCTAAAAAAACTGATGCAAAGGGGCGCAGAAACGGATAAAAACACCAAAAAAATAGGTTCTCAGATAAAAGTAATATTGCCCTTGCCCTCTCGGGGTCCTGTTCACATCCTTGCCCAACTCAACCCTTGGTTAGGCCTACACAAAGCCATAGAAAACTGGTGGCTTAGTACTACGTTGTGTACCTTGCAGTTACAGTGTGCACCCTGCCGACATCACTGGCAACTCATTCAGCAACCTGAAGCGCCCAAGGTGTCGGCAACGCGTCTCAGAGACCAACATTAAGGCCCATTAGACCTCAATTACGAGCGTGTTAATTATCGAATACCCTCGTTCCCGGCCGGTGTTTTTGCACCGATCGGCGATCGTCAATGGTGGGAGACGCCCCTTTCAAAGGCCAATTGCTCATGTTGAACTCGAGTTTTTAAAAGTTTTCATTGCCCCCGACTTTCATCCGACTGGCTAGCGAAATATTAAAAACGGGAGGAAAAAAATTTAAAGTGAAAAATGAGAGGGAACACGCAACAAACTGGTAATCATATAACGGTCGTTAATAAAACGGAAAAAAAAATGATTTGACTGAAGAGATGGATTACACGCTAACGGCTTGAAGACGATAAGCTGTATAGGCCAGAGAACGGTTCAGGGTAACGTCGTTGTTAATCGTATAATTTCTTAATTTACATTCTAGAGTTTAGTCCATCTCTGTAATGTGCGGCGCAGTTTCAACCCGGACCGCTGCACTGCGACTGAGGTTGGCGTTAATGACCTAGCTGTCGACGCGAGATTAAACCTCAATCCCAACTGCTGGGTATTACTGTTAAGATTTTTAACAGGTTATGCTATTTTGGCGCATGTTATTTCCCACTCCCTCTGACCGTTAGTCATTTTCAAATCACCATTCAAGTGGGGTAGTTTTCTTGATGACCAGTTGTTTCCCGCCCGTTGTACGAGGGTTTCCTCCGGGTACGCCGGTTTTCCTCTCTCCGGCGGCAAAAAAACAACTGACACGATTATGGTTCCTTCCACCACAATTTTCACTTGGGCCTTCATCAAGCTCTTAGCTTACTGACCGACACCGTCTATTCAATTTTATTTTTTTCTAGTATTTTTCCATTCCTTTCCTCCCCCCCCCCCCCCACAGTAAACAGCCCATCTGTACCACAAGTACCGTCATTTTTAACGAGTAGACAGCTAGCCGTTAATAAATTGCTATGAGGTTCCGTGATGAAGAAATTACAATTTCCTGTCTTTTGCGATTAAAAGACATCAGTTTTGATTTTAAGTTGGCTTCGTTGTTTTCGTCGACATCCGCCAAAATTCTACACACCATGTAGATTACGCTGCAGTGCCACACAACCGCCATCTTTTCTGTGTCGACCAACCAGACGCCCCCGTTTGCTTTCACCGCCTGTCTTTCCCCCTCAGATTTCAAGGTGAGTCTAGCCCAGGATTTGCTGAGATCATCCTTCACTGCAAATGATGCAAATCCCAATGACGATTATGCCCGCGAAAATAGGCTCGTTTGCAGGGCACTTGAAACGCGGGGAGAGAGGAGAAAATGCTCGAAACACATGGCCAACCACTCGGCAATTACAACTGAGAGCCGACTTAAACCTTTTCTACCTCGTCATCAGGAAAAGGGGAAAGAGACGACCGAACGAAAAGTAGCGGGGGGGGGGGGGGGGAGATGAAATGGAAACAAGCACGATGAAAAAGAAAAAATTACACACAAAAAAACACCTCGGTCTTTCATCAAATATTTGTGCACTCCTATACGGACGAGAGGATAAAAAAGCAAGGTAAGAGTGTAGCTTACAGCAGAACCTTCACGAACGTGAACTGCATGGCACTCGCCATTTGAACAGGAGTCATTAAAATTCAGTCGCCATTATCAATCACCTCCTCGCCTTGTAGATGCAATTTTAGCAGTTATGCTGCTACTTAATGTTTAAATATTGTTTGCAGTAATCTGACACGCCAATCAGGTAAAGGGGCTGGTAGCAGTAGTGCGTGCTTGGGCGGATCGCCATCTTAATTATTCTGAATGCAACGGCTCAAACCGCTTGTTTCTAGCTAGTACGGTGCCCGATATGCGACAGTGTGAGAATCAGGGTTTGTTAATCGGTCACCATTTTGGCGAGTAGCGCTAAAAATCAAGCCGCCAATAGCTGAATGTTCCTCGCCATTTGGCGAGTAACGACCGACGCAGTGGTTGCATATTTCCACACCTTCTACAACGAAGCTGGTTTTTGAAGCAATACACAATTTTGTTTCAAACACTTCCACCAAAAAATTGGCGGCTTCATTGGTGTATCTATCCAGAAACATAACGAGAATACTTCCCGAGTGCTAAACACGAACGATTTCTATCAAATTACGTACGCAGTTAGACAATTATAATTTAACTTCGTTTCGAAAGCCTTGAAAAAGTCTCGCAGCCCCCAGAATTTTTTTTTTACACCAAACATACTTTTTACATTCGTTAGACGTCAATAAAACACAGATTCTCTTCTAATTAAAAACTCAAGCTCAATCACAGCATAAAAACATATTTTCTCTACGAGATTCTCTACCAGTTTTGGTCACAAACAACTTCCTTACATGCCATCGTTAATTAAGAAACTGGAGTTTATAAAGTTGTGTAATTACTAAAGTTTAGCTGAGTGAATGAGAAAAGTCCTACGATACCTCGAAATTTGTATTTGTTCGTACCTTTGTATGCATGCGACGTACGTGCGATGCAGGTAAGCCAATCGTTAGAATAGGGGTAGCTTTACTCAGATGACGAAAGCTACCCCTATTCGAACAACTGGCTTTCCTGCATCGCACAGAACGATCAGTGAGCTACACAGCTTTCATAGTATGCCGGAATTCCATTAATGCACCTGGGAGTAAGCTTATTAAAAACTCTATTTATGAAACGGACGTCAAGCAATTTAGCAATGATGGAGAGTTGTATGCCACATATACAATGCGTATGGCAGAGCGATTTACAGTTTGAAGCCAGTCATATATCCCTTACGTTGTGCCTGCCTAATTTTTCGGGTGAATTATCTCCGTTCCTAGGATGATTTTTCTGCCAAAAACCTCTTACTTGCTTGTTTACAAACAAACAGATAACTTCTTTTTTTAACTAGTCAATTTTATGTTTTACGCTATACTCATTACTGCTCCGTTTAAGAAATTTAATTGCAAAATAATGTTACGTCGTTAAATTATCTTCTCTTCCTACGCGATCCCTAATAATTGGTAGTAATACAATTGGAAAAGAAAAAAAAAAGAAAAATTAGCTTTCTTTCCCAAAAGTTAGTTTTGCTATAAATTTGGGGCGAGGGATAATCGTCTAACTGGAAAATTGCATAATTGGAAGAACGTATAACGGAAAACAATATAACGGAATATCATCTAACAGGAAATTCGTATAATGGAAAAGCGTCTTACTGGAAATTCGTATAATGGAAAATCGTCTAATATCCCTGCCTCGCTCGCGCTACCGCGCTCGCTGCGGCTATACATATAACATCAGAAACCGTGGTTAGACGTTATTCCAGTTAGACATTTATCCATTATACAATTATCCATTATACGATATTCCGTTTAGATGCTTTTCCAGATTTTTTTTTTTAGGCAGATTTTAGACAATTATCCCATTAGACGATTTTCCAGTTAGACGTTGGTCCGACGCCCCATAAAGTTCACAATTTTTAAATCTACATTTTTTTGTTGTCACACCTTTCTCTTTTCAGTAATTTTTTGTATGGTGTACCAACCCCAACAGTTTTGACAACAAAAAGAAAAATCAAACACATTTACGGTTTCCGTCAACAGTAAATAAACTTACATTTTCAACAGAATCAAAGTACAAGGCCAGTCTTTAATGCAGACGTTTGCTTCGCTTACCCTTTACCTTGTGATTTTTTTCTGTATTTATTACTCGCATTTTTTCAAGTGTGGAGGACAAAAAGCAACGTTGCTTTTCCCCGTTGTGTACGCTTGTGAGCTGTAGGTCACTACTGAGAAACAGCTACTTAGCTCGGCTGGAGCCTGCAGCCAGTATCCGCCCCGGTAGCGCAGTGGTTAGAGCGCGCCCGGTCTAGTCAGCGGGAAGTCCTGGGTTCGAGACCCAGTCGGGGCAGTCGTCTTTTCTTTCTTTCTCAGATTAGTGTATCTTGTATCAAGGCCAGTCTTTAATGCAGACTGTATGCGTCATTTGTAATTTTTTACACTAAACAGAAAATCCACGCCAACTGCAGCCTAACATGCAGGCAGTCGACCACAACATTTGAGAGGAGGGGAGTAGGACCGGCCGGGGGAGGGGGGGGGAAGAGGGTTAGTGGGATCCCACCCTGCGTTTGTCAGTGGCTGCAGGGAAAAGGGGGGAAAAGGCATATTGGGTGCGCATTGCTGCTGAAACTAGAGGTCGTGGGTGACAGCTCTGAGCTAAAAGACCCCCACCCCCGCATGTCGTCTTCGCCATGTCAGCCCTCATCTAATCCATCGCCGTGCTATCATGGTCTGAATCAAGGCAGGACGCGCTCTTTTCAGGCTTCATCATGTCCACATGAACGACGGCGTCTCCCGAGACATGACTAACACCACCGAACCCCCCTCCCCCCTCCCGTCCTCCCACGCGGAAGTGCGTTCCGATTTTGTAACCCCTTTTTTTTTCCTCCCTCGACCTTCTTTTTCACGCCTGTGCGATCTGATGCGATCATGTAGCTGTTAGAAAGATAACGCGATGCTACTAAACAAGACGTAAAGTTGCTACGAATAAAATCTCTTTTAAGATTACGAGCAGCCATTAGTTAAATGAAACTCTAAAAAAATTGAATGGTGCGAGTGGAAGTGTAAGAGATCGTAAAAATTAGCCTGGACGGAGAGGTTTCCCCCCTCAATCTCCCACTTTTAAAGTCGAAGTTTCAACCTGATATTAACATTTTTTTTTCAACTACTTGACTCGTAGAGATCGCCAGCAAATATGAATATATTTTTTTTACCGTAGAAGGAACAGGGCCGATTCTTAGGTCATACGCACACCGCGAGGGGTTTAAGGAGCCTTCGGGTCGCCGACGAAAGTGAGACGAAGCAGCCCAGTGGTCAGAGTGCTGGCCTCCAAATCACACGGGCGTTGGTTCGAATACATCCCCCCAACCAACAAACGTATGAGGCCAAAAAATGTCACTTGACCGAGAACTATTCCCTTTCTAGGATATTAGACATTGCACGCTTGCCAATATTTGGCTAATTATTTTACCGTATCTGTAAATGTGAAAGTACTTATCTTTTCTTATTATTATTTTTTTTTTGCCTTTGGACAGCTTACGCCATTTTTCTCGATCCTCCATATCAAATACTGCCTCAAAGTTCTATTTACTTAGCATTAGTCAATCCCTAGCTAAAAACCCGTTTTAAAATGTGGCGTCTACGAGATTTTCTGTTGAATATTGAGAAGTAATTTAATAGCATCCTGCGATTCTATGATCCTATGCGCGCTTACAATAACCATGACGTTTCGTCTCTGTGTGTGTGTGTGTGTGTGCTTGTACTCATTTTTAATCGTTTGCCATGAGATCAAAAATCTGAAAGACTAAGGCGGTTAAAATTAAAATTATTTATGCCAATAGATCGGAGAAGAAAAATTATGAGTTACTCACCTAAAAAATTATAAAGTGACGTTAAAATACGGAAATCTTTCCGGTTTGCAACGACACAATTTTTGTGCTCATGTTGTTTCGCCTACTACGCCCAAGGCCAACTGGGCTAAAAGCTGCGATCCTCGCTCCAAGGAACTCAGCCTCTGTCTCAGTTTACTAGGCGGAGTCTCGCAAAACGGTACGATGGTAACATGAACGGATGGCGATCTGCGCGTGGCTGTTATAAGGCAGGCGGAATGTACCTTTAATAGGTTCCGACAGTTTACACATGTTACTCAAGCGACGGAACTGTTTGCCTTACAAAACCCGTATTTACCGCATTTTTGCAGAAATACCTCATCATACTGTATTTTCTAGCCACTAATAAAGTCCGCGTAAGAAAAGAAATCCGTTAATTAAAAGGACAAACCTTCTCACAATTTCGAGCATCCTGCTCGAAATAGGTTTTGCGGCATTTACAAAAGTTTGAGTGAATGTAGCAGTCCTGTTTCTTGCGAGGGAAAAAAATAGGGAAATGAATGTCAATGGAACATTTAAACACCGCATCGACACAATTACTAAAAATGTTTTTACATACTTTTTTTTTACTGTTTTCTTCTGTTTATACATTAACAACTCGCTTCGACCTTCCAGATCTACAACATCTGTACTGTTTTCACCCACACTTTCTTGGGTAGATGTTTCCAGGATAAAAAAAAAAAAACAAAACAGGCATATCGACGAGACGACTCCCGTGGAAGTTGAAACCAAGTCATTTAAAGAGAAATAATATATTTGTTACTTACAACCCCTAGGCTGACTGCCGTTTCACTAGAAGAGAGGGATGGATGAATTCGTACTTACCTAAAAGGGGAAAAAAAAGATACGAAACGGTAAGTTAACGGGTGACAGTGGCATAAAACACACAAACAAACAATGATTTAGTTAACAACAACAATAATTTTTTGAATTAATTTCTTTGAGCCTGAAGTCGTCCGAAGCAAAATAATTCTCGTACAGATCAACCGGTTCAATTTTGCCCCTTGCTACACATTTTCGAACGCACCTTTTTTTAATGCTTACTGAACTTGTAGAAACAAAATAAAATGTGCGTATGTTAAAAGCAGGGTTGAAAATAATCATGATCATTTTAAAATAATCGAATTAATCAGATTATTTTGATTACAATCAGATGGATTATTTTGATTATATTTAGATTTTAACGACATGTAAGATTACAACAATAATTGCGACATAGTTAAAGTTGCTCGAGGGTGCTCTATTTCTTGCCTGGCAGTAAGTCTGCCAAAATGCCAATACCTACAGAGCGCTCAGTATTAAAAGTTTAAAATGTGATTACCACGTGTAAATTTCAATCTTAACATGCACACCACAACTGGTATTACACTAATATTATTATTTCCCCCACAGAAATATTTAAATGTCAGTGCTTGGAGACCGGATGCGGAAAAGGGGTCCGGACTGTGTCGGGCTTGGAATCGCTGATTGAGTGAGGGAAGCGAACAAATATTAGCGTTTGTTATCCCGAAGGCGCAAAAATCTGATTGGTCGGGGTTTCCATTTTTTATTGTATGTCCATTAGCTGGTAAGTTTACATCTAACACCAGCTTCCTCTAGTAAAAAATAAAATGAAGTAAGGGGGGAAGAAAAAACTAAATTGGAATGAAGGAGTGACAGAGACGGAAGGTTGAAACGTATCTCAAGTCAGTCAGTGCAAAGGGGGGGGGGGGGGACACGGGGTAAGGACTGCAGAGACAGGCAAGTCTTCAACTTACGTCCAAAGTTTATGCAGAGTTATGCCCCACGTGCCAAAGCGACGTTGTCACGAAAATGAAAATAGCTCCAATCGTAAATCACTCGAGGCAGAAAAGCGCTCTAGTTGTTGGTTGTGAAAAGGTCTATATATATTTTTTTTTAAAGTTTTTATTTATTTTATTTATTTTTATTTTTTGTCGTTCCCTTAATTCGTTGACACAGCTCTTTTTTTTTTTTTTTTTTTCACTTTCTTCGCCGTGCCACAAGCAAAGCGTGCAATCGCAAATTTAAAACGTCTTTCTGAAACTGATAAAACCATAACTATTTGCGCAATGCGGCCAATAAATTTAGGGATTTTAAAAATAGCGTGAAACGTGATTAGCCAAAGATTAGCAATGGCAAAAAGGCTCGTAAAAGTGTAGGAAGCCTGCACGAAGAGAATTGTAATTACGCAGGAATGGTTTTCCCATTTCAAAAGATGATCGTAAGAAGGAGGAAGGGAGGGCCGGGAGAGGGGGGGGGGGGGGCCGGCGATTTACTTATTTATTTATTTGCAACAATGAATGCTGGTGTCCGTAAGGAATTTGGCTTAGCATGCAAATATTCAATAAATGACATGAGATATGTAAAACAACAAGAAAGTTTTTTTGCACGTTTTTAAGGTTTTTAAGGTTTCACGTGGACTGAACAGTACAGCAACACTGTAGTATCTTATCTATCCTCACAGTATCTAACCTAATCAGTACAGTATCTAACAGTACTGTATCTTACATCTTACATGTATCTTATCTATTCTTACAGTATCTAACCTAATCAGTATAGTATCTAACAGTACTGTATCTTACATCTTACATGTATCTTATCT
Organism: Lithobius niger; assembly: GCA_023313725.1. Classification (NCBI taxonomy): domain Eukaryota; kingdom Metazoa; phylum Arthropoda; class Chilopoda; order Lithobiomorpha; family Lithobiidae; genus Lithobius; species Lithobius niger. Next base: position 54,957 of record JAHWFP010161279.1, on the reverse strand, counting down.
ATCCTTACAGTATCTAACATAATCAGTATCTAACCTAACCTTACAGGAAAGTTTTTTGTGTTCCTTTGCCGTTTTGACTTCGGATCAGTTATACTTTACCTTAAACAACAAACTAGTTCGTTTTTGTTTTCTAATATTGTTCATACCCGCACCAAAATCGCCGACAATGCCTCATAGGGTTTTTATTTATTTGTTTAATACTCTACGAGAGCCTAGAAGACAGAATTCCATACAGAGGTCTAAGGGTGGCCAACACACCAAAATCGACAGAACGTCGCACGACAGGACATTTTGTCGAAACCTGTCTCAGCATCCTGCAGACGTCTCCAAAACCACAGGAATGAGCTGAACGCCTCACACCGGATGCGACAACGTCTTTAGGTGTCTTTAGGCGCCTCACGACAACAAAGCGAAGCTCCTTCTAGTTTCGTCGGTTGGGGGTCTCTCCACCAGATGCGACTTCTCGCGATTCGCGACGTTTCGTCTTGCAACGACGTTTTGTCGATTTTGGTGCGCGGCCCGGCCACCCTTATTGTTGCCGATGACTTTGCAACGTAGGGCCCCTTGGGACTTCGTCCGGCAGATGACCGGAAGCGGTTAACGCTCGCTGAAACCCTTTGAACCCTTTTTGCTATGTAGCAATGATAAACGTCGTACAACCGCAAGTTTAAAGTGGTTGTTAAAGCGAACGTTAGGTTCTTATTGTTGCCGACCGGTTTGCTAGTCATTACTGATGAGTCTCGTGCACCCCAAGTTTAAAGTGAGTGTTATTACCCTACTTTCGTCCCAACCATTGCTAAAACGATGCTGTATAAATCTCTTAGTCATACTGCTGTAACAATGTTCAACAATGGTTGCATACTTATTTTGCACACTTATTCTGCACACTTTTAGAATTCTTATAAATATAACCATCTTTATCAAGCAATATGCTACTTTGAATCGTTGCTTTGTTTTCCAGCAGTATTACATTCTAAACCTCCAAACTTACCAACTTTAACAACTGCAATAGCTCTACCATTAACATTGTTGTTCGATTCCGAAACACCCCTTCACCAAACACTGGAAATATGATATTGCCTCCGTCAGACTACAACCAAACTTTAGTAACAATACCGCACGTGTAACGTCCGTTCAAAGCGTATTATTAAAAAACCATTGCTCGGGGGACGCACTGTTGCTAGACTCCGAAATTCCCCTTCGACGAACAAGGGAACGGAGAAGTTGCCCCGTCAGTCAAAAAGGGAATTTTTGTTAACAATACGACGCTTGGAACGTCATGTCAAAGCATACTGTTAAAACATTGTTGTGCGATTGTTGTTGGAGCTATCGTAAAACAAGGAAATGAGAACTTCTTCCTTCATCCAAAAACGGTATTTCCGTTCGGCGCTGCTACACAAAATGATGGTAGGGTAATAAGAAACTTATAGCATGGTTCTGCAAAAATGGGCCGGTGTAAGTGAATTAATGCACACTTTGTTGCGAGTTTAGTTTCGGATTTCAATGTTGAAATGGTACCACCCCAGCAAGGTTACGCCGATGACGTCATTTGTGAAAGCTGCCAAGCTCAAGATCTACATGACGTCAAATTGTAATGACCTATTGTCACTTCAAAATAATTAATATTCATTGTTAGTTGACACGATGCTATTATATTAATTGTTGTAACAATGTTTGGCGGTGAATTGTCTGTACTTAATGTTTGACGTCAATTGTAACGGCTCGAGCTCGCTTGGTTTTCTGCTGGGTGCTCCCAACAATTAGGTATTAACCTTAAATTCATTCCACCACCAACTCTCCAACTCCCCGCATCGAAAGGTAATTTTGGCCATTTAATTAGAAATTTTCCCTTTTTGTCCCGTTTCCCCAAACTTAACATCAAACCGGACCAACCCTGTTGTTAGTTTAACACTGCAACCCCGTAGCTGTTTTCCCTTGCAGTGAAAACTATAATTATCCAGAAATTTACTAATCCATCTCGTCCCAAGTAAGCCTCATGCCGTTTGGTATTCCATTTTAGGCCCTAAGCCAGTGTTAGTGTCGCCCTATATAGAATGTCAGGCGAGCCGGAGCATACTATCGCTCATGTTTTACTGTTAAAGCATAACCAAAACTGAACCACGACTACTAGCCATATTCCACCAATTTAGCTTAATTTGGAATTCCCGCAACCCCTTGATAAGCACCCCGACACGTTTTCATGCTAGTCCTTTAACTGTGGGGTTGGCACTTGGGGAGCTGTCACACGTACTAAAAAACCTTACAACTTTTCGTAGGCCGACATCCTCGGAGGTGTAGGACATCCTCGGACATCGCTCTACCGAAAGTGTGCGTGAAATCGCTTACACCGGCCTATTTTTGTAAAATCCACGCTATAACCATTACTTGTTAAAATTATTGTTTGAGTCTCATTTAAAAGTAGAAGTCCGGAAACGGTTAACCCTCGCTACGAAGCTCTTTGAACCTTTTGAAAGGTATTGCGTTCAACGATCTTATTATGTAGATACACGTTTCAATAACAAACAAACAAATCCTCCAGCAAAGAATTTAAAAATTCACATACTTCCTTCAAGATTTTTCGGTAAAGCACGAATCCTTGATATGAAAATGAATTTATTTTTTTCCCCGGTATTCTTTCCAACCCAATCCCTGTTTAGCTTTCCTCTGTCAAGAGCCGTAGCGGGGATGCTGGAATTGGGAGCAACACCTTCATCAAAGAAGTATTTACGAGCTAGTGAAAAATGACCTCCATCCTTCTGTTACCAAAATACCAACACAGAGAGCGGACAGACAGACAGACAGAACGGAAACAGAAGCCGGAAAAAGAAAAAAAAAACAGTTTACAGTGATGGATAAGAATCGGGCGATACCGTTTATAAAACAGCGGCGACTGACTGATCGACGGACGTCTATAATTAGCTTTCAAATCAGAAAACAAGAAGCAAATCAAGTATTTAGATTTCTTAATCTTAAAACGAACTATACCCACATCGCTCGCTCCATTGGCGTTGATCAGTGGTTCACAAAATCGATGGACAGATTGTGCGCAAGGTAACTGCAGTTGTTGATCACAATATCCCCAAAAGGGGTGATGTCATACAAAAACCCCATAAGGGTAAAGGGACACATCAAGTTTTCGCCATAGAAAGTAGTGATATCAGAGCCAATATGGCTGCCACCAAGTTTTCCGTCCCAACCCTGATCACTCAATCTTAACTGACACCTCGGTGATAGTCACTTAAGCGTGAGAACTCACGGTTCGTACCAAAAACTTTGTGGCAGCGATTTTGGCTGTGTTATCACTACTTTTTATGGCAGAAACTTGATGGGTCCCGTTACCCTTATGAGTTTTTTTTATGATGTAATTCTTACACTGTAAAAATATAGCTGTACGCGTGAAAAGATTTACTACATAAAGTTGAAAGGAAAGACTTTTGTTGCCGTTACTTTCTGGGTAATAAGTTTTATAATTACTTGCCCAACGTTCGAATGAGATGTCATCATTTAAGAAACATTTGTTCAGCTGTCTACTTGATGTAAGTCCACATATCATAGAAAATTTGTTCAATATTGTGAGTTAACTTTTTCTAAATTTAAATGTTTTGTTTCATTTTGCATTCTTCATTTCTTTCGGCAAAGTATTGTGCTATTGTTTTATTTGGATTACTCTTGTTACTGTTTTTTTTTTCCTTTTTTGCAATTTTGCCTAAATTGTTTTTCTTCTTTTTTGTTTTTATTTTATTGTTATGATTAAATATTTTTTGTTAAAATAATTTCTCGCATGTAATTCTGAGTTCTGATTGTTGGAAATATGTTTCATCAGTGTTTGTTTGAATTGCTTTTATTGTGCGGCCCTGATCCACACGCGGGCATCTGCTCTTGTGGAGTGTGGGTTTGTTACTTTTATGAGTGTCCTTGTGTTTGCTTCTAAATAATAATAATAAACGCAACTCAACTCCACATATATGTGGAATTCCTTAGCTATGCTCGCTCAATCCGCGCACCTCCGAGCTTTTAAAACATACACGTTTACTTTTTCCGGCGACCATAGCTGCTGAAGGTGCATGGTAACCTCTCATGTTACCCTGGCCGGCAGTCCCGACGGGGACTTTGCCAAGGTTCCCCTTTCCAGGGGTTCGACCAGATCCGCAAACCTTTCAACAACTGCTAAGGTTATCTCGGGACGGACAGGGACAATTTTGCTAGGAAATCACCTAGGATCTTTCACACGCCATAAAAATCTAAATAAAACCAGCAACAAAACTTTTTAAACAAACGACACCAACCACCCCTGGGAGATTTGTTGAAAGCGACGAGTGCAAAGTGGGAAAGGTGGAGGGGGGTGGGGAGGGGCCAAAAACACCCAGGGAGGTCGATTGGCAACTAACGAACAGTCCGCGAAAAGAAATAGATGGTGACGAGCTAGTTTCACTTTCGAAAGAAGACGAAGAAGAAGAAGACCAACTATCGTTACCTTGTTTGGAAAGAAGCGAAGCACGATGCTCACGTACACACACACACACACACACACACACACACACACACACACACAACCGCTGATTTATCTGTTGACAGTGTCACTCAACTGATTTACATGTTTGCTAAAATTAACGGTGGAAAATTATTTATTACTGTTATCTGCGAGTCCTGCACAAATTAGCCGACGGGACCGCTCCCCTCTCTCTTTCTATCTCTCTGTGGCAACCATCTGGACAGATAGAAAGACGAACAAGTAGTGCAGGTATATTCTTAGCCCCTCTTTGGCAGCACGACGACGGTCGTCCGTGAGCGCCCCAATCAGTTACAAGACCGTTTGTGTCGGCAGAAAGCGGCAACCATCCCTCAAGTACCTAAAACGCTAACCTCCCATGACAGCCGTCTATCAGTCACGTTGCTAAAACGAAAATACGGGCCCGGTATTGCCATGCTTAGCCTTGCCGCTGAGGTCTCACTGTATAGCGGTGCTCAAATTCAGACCCTCAACGGGAGTGTTGCTCACTTCAGAAAATGGTGTACAGGGAGAGTAAGTACGAGTTCCAGGATTTCCAGGGATTTCTGATTATGATTTCCAGGAATTTCCAGTACTTTCTATTGATTTCTCTTGACAGAGCCGGATTAAGAGGGGTGCTTTGGGTGCTGAAGCAACGGGCCTCAAGAGTGCCTCACGGTCACGGGAAAATCGAAATAAAGTACGATACTATTTTAAATTTAAAAAAATTTACTTTTACTGTTTTACAAAAAAAAATTATGGTTCAAAAAATGAAAACTTTTTTTATGGCGGAACTGGAGGGGGGGGGGGTGAGGGTGACGGCCACAATAAATCTAAAAGTACCAGGCCTCTATAAGGCTTGAACCGGCCCTGTCCCGTGAATTTCTATGGTTTTCCGTGGATTTAGGTGATTTCCAAGATTTCCAGGGATTTCCGAGTTTCCAAGTATTACCAAAGATTTTCAGGGATTACTAGGGAATTTCAGGGAATTCTAATCTTATGATATAGAGATTTCCCAGAGTGAGCAACCCCTCGATCCCCACACTTCGACACGCAAACATGACTGATAGACATACTTCATTAACCGATTAACGTACACGCGGAAGCATTACATGAGGTATGTCGGGTGGCTTTTGGCTTGGTTCACGTGGGTTGTATTTGATATGGTGGCTGGTGGCATAGAAGAGGCAGACTCATTATAGCCACTTGAACCACAGGGACTCGGCGGTCGTCGCTGGCGTGCCGCATGAATATAGAATACTATACATTGTAATGAAAGAGGTGAAAGTAGCCAGAAGTCATATCGTAGAACAATCCGGTTTTATTTATAATCACTACTAGCATCGTACCCGGCTTCGCCCGGGGATTTGTTTGACCCGTGGTTGTTTCCCAGTATTTGCTCGGTGCTGCCTGATCGTTCACTGCAAGTCGATTTTTGTTTGTGTAACACTCCCCCTTTCCGCCAATCCTCTCCCTCCCCTCTCCCCTCCTCCTTTTATCCCGTCCTCTCCCTCTCCACTTGGTTTCCTTCCCCTCCTCCTCTTTGCTATACGTAGTTGAATGTGGATGGTTATTTGAATTAATAGCAAACACCCCCATAAATTCTCTTTTAGGTTGAGTTAATGCGTAATCGTATGCTTAATGGTAACAGCTCACTCC